>JAULUF010000022.1:14942500-14947500 GCA_031834385.1 Semotilus atromaculatus | reverse complement strand
ACCTTAGCAACCACCCAAAATACCTTAGAACACCCTAGCAACCACACAGAACACCCTAGCAACCAACAAAAATACCTTAGAACACCCTAGCAACACCCTAGCAACCACCCAAAATACCTTAGAACACCCTAGCAACACCCTAGCAACCACCCAAAATACCTTAGAACACCATAGCAACACCATAGCAACCACCCAAAATACCTCAGAACACCCTAGCAACCACCCAAAATACCTTAGAACACCCTAGCAACACCCTAGCAACCACCCAATATACCTTAGAACACCATAGAAACCACCCAGAACACCCTAGCAACCACCCAAAATACATTAGAACACCCTAGCAACCACCCAAAATACCTTAGAACACCCTAGCAACACCATAGCAACCACCCAAAATACCTCACAACACCCTAGCAACCACCCAAAATACCTTAGAAAACCTTGGCAACCACCCAAAACACCCTCGCAGCCACCCAAAATACCTTAGAATACCCTAGCAACCACCTATAACACCTTAGCAACCCACTAGAAACACCCTAGCGACTTTACTTTAAATTACTTTAAACTATTTTACACTTTAAACTAAGTTAAACTTTAAACTAGAAACTAAATTAAACTAGAAACTACTTTAAACTACTTTAAACTTTAAACTACTTTAAACTAGAAACTACTTTAAACTACTTTAAACTAAGTTAAACTTTAAACTACTTTAAACTAAGTTAAACTTTAAACTAAAAACTACCTTAAAATATTTTAAACTTTAAACTACTTTAAACTTTAAACTAAGTTAAACTTTAAACTACTTTAAACTAGAAACTACTTTAAATATTTTAAACTTTAAACTAATTTAAACTTTAAACTACTTTAAACTAGAAACTACTTTAAACTATTTTAAACTTTAAACTACTTTAAACTAGAAACTACTTTAAACTTTAAACTACTTTAAATTTTAAATTAAGTTAAACTTTAAACTACTTTAAACTAGAAACTACTTTAAACTTTAAACTACTTTAAATTTTAAACTAAGTTAAACTTTAAACTACTTTAAACTAAGTTAAACTTTAAACTAATTTAAACTAAAAACTAATTTAAACTATAAACTACTTTCAACTTCAAACTACTTTCAACTTCAAACTACTTTAAACTTCTTCAAACTTTCTGGTCCAAACTTTCACAAGCCAACTTAAAGTTTGTCTCGACGAACTTTTTCTAGTTATTATTATTATTCTTCTTAGAAAACTGTTGACTTTAATGCGGCCTAGACCGTTAACTCCACATACTCCAAACTCGGCTCAGACCTTTGACCTATTCTGAAGTTAGTTGCTTTGTCTTTTCAAACTGATCGGACTTACGGTTTTCCTAAAAATGACGATCAAAACTCGGAAAAACTCCCATTGACTTAACATTGCGGAATTTTCAGATTTTCAAACTCCCCAACTGTCAAAAATTCAAATCAAAATCCCTTGAAACCCTAGACTAAATCAAACTGCCATTCTATATACTATATGAGCCATTGAGACTCATTTAAACTAATAAACTTTGAATTAACACACTTATAAACTAATTAACTCATAAATTAATAAACTTTGAACTCTTAGACTCATTTAAACTATAAACTGAACTCTTAAGACTCATTTAAACTTATAAACTCTAAACTCGTACACTTATAAACTCATCAATTTATACACTTGTAAACTCTAAACACTGTAAACTTGAGTGTGTGTGTGTGTATGTGTGTGTGTGAGAGAATTAGTGTGTGTGTGAGTTAGTGAGCATGTCTGTGCGTGTGTGAGTTAGTGAGTGTGTGTGGGTCTCTGTGTGTGTGTGTGAGATAGTGAGCATGTCTGTGCGTGTGTGTGTGAGAGTTAGTGAGTGTGTGTGAGTCTGTGAGCGAGTTTGTGTGTGTGTGTGTGTGAGTGAGTTATTGAGTGTGTGAGAGTGAGTTAGTGTGTGTGTGTGTGTGCATTTGTGAGTGTGTGTGCTTGTGTGTGTGTGTGAGCGAGTTAGTGTGTGTGTGTGTGTGTGCATTTGTGAGTATGTGCATGAGTGTGTGAGTTAGTGTGTGTGTGTGTGTGTGTGTGTGTGTGTGAGAGAGTTAGTGAGCGTGTCTGTGTGTGTGTGTGTTAGTGTGTGCATTTGTGAGTGTGAGTGTATGTGCATGAGTGTGTGTGTATGTGTGTGTGAGAGAGTTAGTGAGCGTGTCTGTGTGTGTGTGTGTTAGTGTGTGCATTTGTGAGTGTATGTGCATGAGTGTGTGTGTGTTAGTGTGTGCATTTGTGAGTGTGAGTGTATGTGCATGAGTGTGTGTGTGTGTATGTGTGTGTGAGCGAGTTAGTGTGTGTGTGAGCGAGTTAGTGTGTGTGTGAGTGTGTGCATTTGTGAGTGTATGTGCATGAGTGTGTGTGAGTTAGTGAGCGAGTTTGTGTGTGTGTGAGTGAGTTATTGAGTGTGTGAGAGCGAGTTAGTGTGTGTGTGTGCATTTGTGAGTGTATGTGCTTGTGTGTGTGTGTGTGTGTGAGCGAGTGTGTATGTGTGTGTGTGTGAACGAGTTAGTGTGTGTGTGTGTGTGCATTTGTGAGTATGTGCATGAGTGTGTGAGTTAGTGTGTGTGTGTGTATGTATGTGTGTGTGTGAGAGAGTTAGTGAGCGTGTCTGTGTGTGTGTGTGTGTGCATTTGTGAGTGTGAGTGTATGTGCATGAGTGTGTGTGTGTGTATGTGTGTGTGAGAGAGTTAGTGAGCGTGTGTGTGTGCATTTGTGAGTGTATGTGCTTGTGTGTGTGTGTGTGTGAGCGAGTGTGTATGTGTGTGTGTGTGAGCGAGTTAGTGTGTGTGTGTGTGTGCATTTGTGAGTATGTGCATGAGTGTGTGAGTTAGTGTGTGTGTGTGTGTGTGAGAGAGTTAGTGAGCGTGTGTGTGTGAGCGAGTTAGTGTGTGAGCGAGTTAGTGTGTGTGTGTGTGAGTGTGCATTTGTGAGTGTATGTGCATGAGTGTGTGTGAGTTAGTGAGCGTGTATGTGTGTGTGTGTGTGTGTGTGTGAGTGAGTTATTGAGTGTGTGAGAGTGAGTTAGTGTGTGTGTGTGTGTGTGCATTTGTGAGTGTGTGTGTGCACGTGTGTGTGTGTGTGTGAGCGAGTTAGTGTGTGTGTGTGAATGTGTGCATTTGTGAGTGTATGTAATTGAGTGTGTGTGTGAGCGAGTTTGTGTGTGGGTGTGTGCATTTGTGAGTATGTGCATGAGTGTGTGTGTGTGTGAGTTAGTCAGTGAGCATGTCTGTGCGTGTGTGTAAGTTAGTGAGTGTGTGTGTGTGTGTGAGAGTTAGTGAGTGTGTGTGCTTGTGTGTGTGTGTGTGTGTGTGTGTGTGAGAGAGAGCGAGTGTGTGTGTGTGTGTGTGTGTGTGTGTGTGTGTGCGAGTGTGTGTGTGTGTGTGTGTGTGTGTGTGAGTTAGTGTGTGTGAGTTAGTGTGTGTGAGTTAGTGTGTGTGAGTTAGTGTGTGTGTGAGTTAGTGTGTGTGTGTGCATTTGTGAGTATGTGCATGAGTGTGTGTGTGTGAGTTAGTGTGTGTATGTGTGTGTGTGAGAGAGTTAGTGAGCGTGTGTGTGTGTGTGCATTTGTGAGTATGTGTGTGTGAGCGAGTTAGTGTGTGTGTGTGAATGTGTGCATTTGTGAGTGTATGTAAATGAGTGTGTGTGTGAGCGAGTTTGTGTGTGGGTGTGTGCATTTGTGAGTATGTGCATGAGTGTGTGTGTGTGTGAGTTAGTCAGTGAGCATGTCTGTGCGTGTGTGTAAGTTAGTGAGTGTGTGTGTGTGTGTGTGTGTGTGTGTGTGTGTGTGTGTGTGTGTGAGAGTTAGTGAGTGTGTGTGCTTGTGTGTGTGTGTGTGTGTGTGTGTGTGTGTGTGAGCGAGTGTGTGTGTGTGTGTGTGTGTGTGTGTGTGTGTGTGTGAGTTAGTGTGTGTGTGAGTTAGTGTGTGTGTGAGTTAGTGTGTGTGTGTGAGTTAGTGTGTGTGTGTGCATTTGTGAGTATGTGCATGAGTGTGTGTGTGTGAGTTAGTGTGTGTATGTGTGTGTGTGAGAGAGTTAGTGAGCGTGTGTGTGTGTGTGTGTGTGCATTTGTGAGTATGTGCATGAGTGTGTGTGTGTGTGTGTGTGTGTGTATGAGTTAGTGAGCATGTCTGTGCGTGCGTGTGTGTGTGTGTGTGTATGTGTGTGTGAGAGAGTTAGTGAGCGTGTGTGAGCGAGTTAGTGTGTGTGTGTGTGAGCGAGTTAGTGTGTGTGAGTGTGTGCATTTGTGAGTGTGTGTGTGTGAGTTAGTGAGTGTGTATGTGTGTGTGTGTGTGTGAGCGAGTTAGTGTGTGTGTGTGTCTATCTATCTATCTATCTATCTTCAAACTATTTTTTATCTATCTATCTATCTATCTTCAAACTATTTTTATCTATCTATCTATCTATCTATCTATCTATCTATCTATCTATCTTCAAACTTCTATCTATATCTATCTATCTACTCTATCTTAGAACACCCTAGCAACACCATAGCAACCAACCAAAATACCTCAGAACACCCTAGCAACACCCTAGCAACCACCCAAAATACCTTAGAACACCCTAACAACACCCTAGCAACCACCCAAAATACCTTAGAACACCCTAGCAACACCCTATCAACCAACCAAAATACCTCAGAACACCCTAGCAACACCCTAGCAACCATCCAAAATACCTCAGAACACCCTAGCAACACCCTAGCAACCACCCAAAATACCTTAGAACCCCCTAGCAACACCATAGCAACCACCCAAAATACCTCAGAACACCCTAGCAACACCCTAGCAACCACCCAAAATACCTTAGAACACCCTAGCAACACCCTAGCAACCACCCAAAATACCTCAGAACACCCTAGCAACACCCTAGCAACCACCCAAAATACCTTAGAACACCCTAGCAACACCATAGCAACCACCCAAAATACCTTAGAACACCCTAGCAACCACCCAGAACA
>JAULUF010000022.1:14915000-14927500 GCA_031834385.1 Semotilus atromaculatus | reverse complement strand
ACACCATAGCAACCACCCAAAATACCTCAGAACACCCTAGCAACACCCTAGCAACCACCCAAAATACCTTAGAACCCCCTAGCAACACCCTAGCAACCAACCAAAATACCTTAGAACAGCCTAGCAACACCCTAGCAACCAACCAAAATACCTTAGAACAGCCTAGCAACACCCTAGCAACCAACCAAAATATCTTAGAACAGCCTAGCAACACCCTAGCAACCAACCAAAATACCTTAGAACAGCCTAGCAACACCCTAGCAACCACCCAAAATACCTTAGAACACCCTAGCAACACCATAGCAACCACCCAAAATACCTCAGAACACCCTAGCAACACCCTAGCAACCACCCAAAATACATTAGAACACCCTAGCAACACCATAGCAACCACCCAAAATACCTTATAACACCCTAGCAACACCCTAGCAACCACCCAAAATACCTTAGAACACCCTAGCAACACCATAGCAACCACCCAAAATACCTCAGAACACCCTAGCAACCACCCAAAATACCTTAAAACACCCTAGCAACACCCTAGCAACCAACCAAAATACTTTAGAACAGCCTAGCAACACCCTAGCAACCAACCAAAATACCTTAGAACAGCCTAGCAACACCCTAGCAACCACCCAAAATACCTTAGAACACCCTAGCAACACCCTAGCAACCACCCAAAATACCTCAGAAAACCCTAGCAACACCCTAGCAACCACCCAAAATACCTTAGAACACCCTAGCAACACCCTAGAAACCACCCAAAATACCTTAGAACACCCTAGCAACACCCTAGCAACCACCCAAAATACCTTAGAACACCCTAGCAACCACCCAAAACACCTTAGAACACCCTAGCAACCACCCAGAACACCCTAGCAACCACCCAAAATACCGTAGAACACCCTAGCAACCAGCCAGAACACCCTAGCAACCACCCAAAATACATTAGAACACCCTAGCAACACCATAGCAACCACCCAAAATACCTTAGAACACCCTAGCAACACCATAGCAACCACCCAAAATACCTTAGAACACCCTAGCAACCACCCAGAACACCCTAGCAACCACCCAAAATACCTTAGAACACCCTAGCAACACCATAGCAACCACCCAAAATACCTTAGAACACCCTAGCAACCACCCAGAACACCCTAGCAACCGCCCAAAATACCTTAGAACACCCTAGCAACACCATAGCAACCACCCAAAATACATTAGAACACCCTAGCAACCACCCAGAACACCCTAGCAACCACCCAAAATGCCTTAGAACACCTTAGCAACACCATAGCAACCACCCAAAATACATTAGAACACCCTAGCAACCACCCAGAACACCCTAGCAACCACCCAAAATGCCTTAGAACACCCTAGCAACACCCTAGCAACCACCCAAAATGCTTTAGAACACCCTAGCAACACCATAGCAACCACCCAAAATACCTTAGAACACCCTAGCAACACCCTAGTAACCACCCAAAACACATTAGAACACCATAGCAACCACCCAAAACACCCTAGCAACCACCCAAAATACCTTAGAACACCCTAGCAACACCATAGCAACCACCCAAAATACCTTAGAACACCCTAGCAACCACCAACAATGCCTTAGGACAGCCTAGCAACACCATAGCAACCACCCAAAATACCTCAGAACACCCTAGCAACACCCTAGCAACCAACAAAAATACCTTAGAACACCCTAGCAACACCATAGCAACCACCCAAAATACCTTAGAACACCCTAGCAACACCATAGCAACCACCCAAAATACCTTAGAACACCCTAGCAACACCATAGCAACCACCCAAAAACCTCAGAACACCCTAGCAACCACCCAGAACACCCTAGCAACTACCCAAAATACCTTAGAACACCCTAGCAACACCATAGCAACCACCCAAAATACCTTAGAACACCCTAGCAACCACCAAGAACACCCTAGCAACCAACCAAAATACTTTAGAACACCCTAGCACCCACCCAAAATACCTTAGAACTCCCTAGCAACACCATAGCAACCACCCAAAATACCTTAGAACACCCTAGCAACACCATAGCAACCACCAAAAATACCTTAGAACACCCTAGCAACACCCTAGCAACCACCCAAAAATGAATTAGAACACCCTAGCACCACCCAAAACACCCTAGCAGCCACCCACAATACCTTAGAATACCCTAGCAACCACCCAGAAACCCTTAGCAACCCACTAGAAACACCCTAGCAACTTTAAATTACTTTAAACTTTAAACTAAGTTAAACTTTAAACTAAGTTAAACTTTAAACTAGAAACTACTTTGAACTATTTTAAACTTTAAACTACTTTAAACTAGAAACTACTTTAAACTTTAAACTACTTTAAATTTTAAACTAAGTTAAACTTTAAACTACTTTAAACTAGAAACTACTTTAAACTTTAAACTACTTTAAATTTTAAACTAAGTTAAACTTTAAACTACTTTAAACTAAGTTAAACTTTAAACTAATTTAAACTAAAAACTAATTTAAACTATAAACTACTTTCAACTTCAAACTACTTTCAACTTCAAACTACTTTCAACTTCAAACTACTTTAAACTTCTTCAAACTTTCTGGTCCAAACTTTCACAAGCCAACTTAAAGTTTGTCTCGACGAACTTTTTCTAGTTATTATTATTATTATAATAGTTTTAAATATGTAGGCTATATTGATGTTTTTTCGTTGTTGTTAAGTTGGCTTGGAAAAGCCAACTTACTGAAATCCTATTTAAACTTATTAAGTTGGCTTGGAAAAGCCAACTTACTGAAATCCTATTTAAACTTATTAAGTTGGCTTGAGAAAGCCAACTTACTGAAATCCTATTTAAACTTATTATTATTCTTCTTCTTCTTCTTCTTCTTATTTTTCTTACCCAAAAAATTCTGACTCTAACTCGTCCTAGAGCTTTAACTCTACAAACTCCAAACTCGGGTCAGACCTTCAGACTGTTCTGACTCGGTGTGCTATATCTTTTCAAACTGATTTGACTTTCAGATTTCTTAAAAATTAATATGAAAAATCATAAAAATCCCATTGACTTTCATTGCAACAGTTCAAATTGAGCCAAGACTACGGTGGCCCAGCAGTGGACACCAAATAAACTCAAATCTAAACTCCCTGAAGCCCTAGATTCAATTAAACTACCATTCTATATGTACTAATAAACTTATTATCTATCTATCTATCTATCTATCAATCTATCTATCTATCTATCCATCTATCTCTTTCAACTATCTATCTCTCTTTCTATCTATACATCTCTTTCTTTCTTTCTTTCTAACTAATCTATTTTTTCTTTCATTCTAACTAATCTATCTTTTTTCTTTCTAACTAATCTATCTTTCTTTCTAACTGATCAATCTTTTTTCTTTCTAACTACTCTATCTTTCTTTCATTCTAACTAATCTATCTTTCTTTCTAACTAATCTATCTTTCTTTCTTTCTAACTACTCTATCTTTCTTTCATTCTAACTAATCTATCTTTCTTTCTAACTAATCTATCTTTCTTTCTAACTAATCTATATATCTTTCTTTCTAACTTATCTATCTTTCTTTCTAACTAATCTATCTTTCTTTCTTTCTAACTACTCTATCTTTCTTTCTAACTAATCTATTTTTTCTTTCATTCTAACTAATCTATCTTTTTTCTTTCTAACTAATCTATCTTTCTTTCTAACTGATCTATCTTTTTTCTTTCTAACTACTCTATCTTTCTTTCTTTCTAACTAATCTATCTTTCTTTCTAACTAATCTTTCTTTCTTTCTAACTACTCTATCTTTCTTTCATTCTAACTAATCTATCTTTCTTTCTAACTAATCTATCTTTCTTTCTAACTAATCTATATATCTTTCTTTCTAACTAATCTATATATCTTTCTTTCTAACTTATCTATCTTTCTTTCTAACTAATCTATCTTTCTTTCTTTCTAACTACTCTATCTTTCTTTCATTCTAACTAATCTATCTTTCTTTCTAACTAATCTAACTTTCTTTCTAACTAACTAATCTATCTTTCTTTCTTTCTTTCTAACAAATCTATTTATCTTTCTTTCTAACTAATCTATCTATCTATCTATCTTTCTTTCTAATCTATCTTTCTTTCTTTCTAACTAATCGAACTTTCTTTCTAACTAATCTATCTTTCTTTCTTTCTAACTACTCTATCTTTCTTTCATTCTAACTAATCTATCTTTCTTTCTAACTAATCTATCTATCTTTCTTTCTAACTAATCTATCTTTCTTTCTAACTAATCTTTCTTTCTTTCTAACTACTCTATCTTTCTTTCATTCTAACTAATCTATCTTTCTTGCTAACTAATCTATCTTTTTTTTTCTAACTACTCTATCTTTCTTTCATTCTAACTAATCTATCTTTCTTTCTAACTAATCTATCTTTCTTTCTTTCTAACTACTCTATCTTTCTTTCATTCTAACTAATCTATCTTTCTTTCTAACTAATCTATCTTTCTTTCTAACTAATCTATCTATCTTTCTTTCTAACTTATCTATCTTTCTTTCTAACTAATCTATCTTTCTTTCTTTCTAACTACTCTATCTTTCTTTCATTCTAACTAATCTATCTTTCTTTCTAACTAATCTAACTTTCTTTCTAACTAACTAATCTATCTTTCTTTCTTTCTTTCTAACTAATCTATTTATCTTTCTTTCTAACTAATCTATCTATCTATCTTTCTTTCTAATCTATCTTTCTTTCTTTCTAACTAATCTAACTTTCTTTCTAACTAATCTATCTATCTTTCTTTCTTTTTAACTAATCTATCTTTTATTCTAACAAATCTATTTTTCTTTCTTTCTAACTAATCCATCTTTTCGTTTTGACTAATCTATCTTTCTTTCTAACTAATCTATCTATCTTTCTTTCTTTCTAACTAATCTATCTTTCCTTCATTCTAACAAATCTCTTTCTTTCTTTCTAACTAATCTATCTTTTTTCTTTCTAACTAATCTATCTATCTTTCTTTCTTTTTAACTAATCTATCTTTTATTCTAACAAATCTATTTTTCTTTCTTTCTAACTAAACTATCTATCTTTCTTTCTTTCTAACTAATCTATCTTTCTTTTTCTTTCTAACTAATCTCTTTCTTTCTTTCTTTCTAACTAATCTATCTTTCTTTCTCACTAATCTTTCTTTCTTTCTTTCTTTCTAACTAATCTATCTTTCTCACTAATCTATCTTTCTTTCTTTCTTACTTACTAATCTATCTTTCTTTCCTTTTTTCTTTCTAACTAATCTATCTTTCTTTCTTTCTTACTAATCTTTTTTTCTTTCTTTTTTTCTAACTAATCTATCTTTCTTTCTTTCTTTCTAACTAATCTTTTTTTCTTTCTTTCTAACTAATCTATCTTTCTTTCTTTCTAACTTATCTATATTTCTTTCTTTCTTTCTTTCTTTCTTTCTTTCTTTCTTTCATTCTTTCTTTCATTCTTTCTTTCTTTCTAACTAATCTATCTTTCTTTCTTACTAATCTTTTTTTCTTTCTTTCTTTCTAACTAATCTATCTTTCTAACTAATCTTTCTTTCTTTCTTTTTAATTAACTTTCTTTCTTTCTTTCTAACTAATCTATCTATCTTTCTATCTTTCTTTCTACCTAATCTATCTTTCTTTCTTTCTTTTTAATTAACTTTCTTTCTTTCTTTCTTTCTTTCTAACTAATCTATCTTTCTTTCTTTCTAACTAATCTATCTTTCTTTTTCTTTCTAACTAATCTCTTTCTTTCTTTCTTTCTTTATAACTAATCTATCTTTCTTTCTCACTAATCTTTTTTTCTTTCTTTCTTTCTAACTAATCTATCTATCTTTCTATCTTTCTTACTAATCAATCTTTCTTTCTTTCTTACTAATTTATCTTTCTTTCTTTCTTTCTTACTAATCTATCTTTCTTTCCTTTTTTCTTTCTAACTAATCTATCTTTCTTTTTCTTTCTAACTAATTTCTTTCTTTCTTTCTTTCTTTCTAACTAATCTATCTTTCTTTCTCACTAATCTTTTTTTCTTTCTTTCTTTCTAACTAATCTATCTTTCTCACTAATCTATCTTTCTTTCTTTCTTTCTTACTAATCTTTCTTTCTTTCCTTTTTTCTTTCTAACTAATCTATCTTTCTTTCTTTCTTACTAATCTTTTTTTCTTTCTTTTTTTCTAACTAATCTATCTTTCTTTCTTTCTTTCTAACTAATCTTTTTTTCTTTCTTTCTAACTAATCTATCTTTCTTTCTTTCTAACTTATCTATATTTCTTTCTTTCTTTCTTACTTTCTTTCTTTCTTTCTTTCATTCTTTCTTTCATTCTTTCTTTCTTTCTAACTAATCTATCTTTCTTTCTTACTAATCTTTTTTTCTTTCTTTCTTTCTAACTAATCTATCTTTCTAACTAATCTTTCTTTCTTTCTTTTTAATTAACTTTCTTTCTTTCTTTCTTTCTTTCTTTCTAACTAATCTATCTTTCTTTCTTTCTAACTAATCTATCTTTCTTTTTCTTTCTAACTAATCTCTTTCTTTCTTTCTTTCTAACTAATCTATCTTTCTTTCTCACTAATCTTTTTTTCTTTCTTTCTAACTAATCTATCTATCTTTCTTTCTTTTTAATTAACTTTCTTTCTTTCTTTATAACTAATCTATCTTTCTCACTAATCTTTTTTTCTTTCTTTCTTTCTAACTAATCTATCTATCTTTCTATCTTTCTTACTAATCAATCTTTCTTTCTTTCTTACTAATTTATCTTTCTTTCTTTCTTTCTTACTAATCTATCTTTCTTTCCTTTTTTCTTTCTAACTAATCTATCTTTCTTTCTTTCTTTCTTACTAATCTTTTTTCTTTCTTTTTTTCTAACTAATCTATCTTTCTTTCTTTCTTTCTAACTAATCTTTTTTTCTTTCTTTCTAACTAATCTATCTATCTTTCTTTCTTTCTTTCTAACTAATCTATCTATCTTTCTATCTTTCTTTCTACCTAATCTATCTTTCTTTCTTTCTTTTTAATTAACTTTCTTTCTTTCTTTCTAACTAATCTATCTTTCTTTCTTTCTAACTAATCTATCTTTCTTTTTCTTTCTAACTAATCTCTTTCTTTCTTTCTTTCTAACTAATCTATCTTTCTTTCTCACTAATCTTTTTTTCTTTCTTTCTAACTAATCTATCTATCTTTCTATCTTTCTTACTAATCAATCTTTTTTCTTTCTTACTAATTTATCTTTCTTTCTTTCTTTCTTACTAATCTATCTTTCTTTCCTTTTTTCTTTCTAACTAATCTATCTTTCTTTCTTTCTTACTAATCTTTTTTTCTTTCTTTTTTTCTAACTAATATATCTTTCTTTCTTTCTAACTTATCTATATTTCTTTCTTTCTTTATTTCTTACTAATCTATCTTTCTTTCTAACTAATCTATCTATCTTTCTTTCTTTCTTTCTTTCTAACTAATCTATCTTTCTTTCTCACTAATCTCTTTTTCTTTCTTTCTTTCTAACTAATCTATCTATCTTTATATCTTTCTTACTAATCAATCTTTCTTTCTTTCTTACTAATTTATCTTTCTTTCTTTCTTTCTTACTAATCTATCTTTCTTTCCTTTTTTCTTTCTAACTAATCTTTCTTTCTTTCTTTCTTTCTTTCTAACTAATCTATCTTTCTTTCTTTCTTTCTTTCTCACTAATCTTTTTTTCTTTCTTTCTAACTAATCTATCTATCTTTCTATCTTTCTTACTAATCAATCTTTCTTTCTTTCTTACTAATTTATCTTTCTTTCTTTCTTTCTTACTAATCTTTTTTTCTTTCTTTCTTTCTAACTAATCTATCTTTCTTTCTTTCTAACTTATCTATATTTCTTTCTTTCTTACTAATCTATCTTTCTTTCTAACTAATCTCTTTCTTTCTTTCTTTCTAACTAATCTTTTTTTCTTTCTTTCTTTCTAACTAATCTTTTTTTCTTTCTTTCTTTCTAACTTATCTATATTTCTTTCTTTCTTTCTTTCTTACTAATCTATCTTTCTTTCTAACTAATCTATCTTTCTTTCTTTCTAACTAATCTATCTTTCTTTCTTTCTTACTAATCTTTTTTTTCTTTCTTTCTAACTAATCTATCTTTCTTTCTTTCTTACTAAACTATAAACTAATTAAACTTTAAACTTCTTTAAACTTCTTCAAACTTATTGGTCCAAACTTTCACAAGCCAACTTAAAGTTTGTCTCGACGAACTTTTTCTAGTTATTATTCTTCTTCTTCTTCTTCTTCTTATTTTTCTTACCCAAAAAATTCTGACTCTAACTCGTCCTAGAGCTTTAACTCTACAAACTCCAAACTCGGGTCAGACCTTCAGACTGTTCTGACTCGGTGTGCTATATCTTTTCAAACTGATTTGACTTTCAGATTTCTTAAAAATTAATATTAAAAATCATAAAAATCCCATTGACTTTCATTGCAACAGTTCAAATTGAGCCAAGACTACGGTGGCCCAGTAGTGAACAACACAAAAACTCAAATCTAAACTCCCTGAAGCCCTAGATTCAATTAAACTACCATTCTATATGTACTAATGAACTTTATCTATCTATCTATCTATCTATCTATCTATCTATCTATATATCTATCTATCTATCTTTCTAACTTATCTTTCTTTCTTTCTAACTAATCTTTCTTTCTTTCTACCTAATCTTTCTTTATTTCTTTCTTTCTTACTAATCTATCTTTCTTTCTAACTAATCTCTATCTTTCAAACTAATCTATCTTTCTTTCTAACCAATTTTTCTTTCTTTCTTTCTTTCTTTCTTTTTTTCTTTCTAACTAATCTATCTATCTTTCTTTCTAACTAATCTTTCTTTCTTTCTAACTAATCTTTCTTTCTTTCAAACTAATCTTTCTTTCTTTCTAACTAATATTTCTTTCTTGCTAACTGATCTATCTTTCTTTCTTTCTAACTAATCTTTCTTTCTTTCTAACTAATCTATCTTTCTTCTTTCTAACTAATCTATCTTTCTTTCTAACTAATCTACCTTACTTTCTTTCTAACTAATCTATCTTTCTTTCTAACTAATCTATCTATCTTTCTTTCTTTCTAACTACTCTATCTTTCTTTCATTCTAACTTTTCTTTCTTTCTAACTAATCTATCTATCTTTCTAACTAATCTCTTTCTTTCTAACCAATCTTTCATTCTTTCTTTCTTACTTTCTTTTATTCTTTCTTTCTAACTAATCTATCTTTTTTCTTTCTAACTAATCTTTCTTTCTTTCTAACTAATCTATCTATCTTTCTTTCTTTCTAACTAATCTATCTATCTTTCTTTCATTCTAACTAATCTTTTCTTTCTTTCTAACTAATCTCTATCTTTCAAACTAATCTATCTTTCTTTCTAACCAATTTTTCTTTCTTTCTTTCTTTCTTTTTTTCTTTCTAACTAATCTATCTATCTTTCTTTCTAACTAATCTTTCTTTCTTTCTAACTAATCTTTCTTTCTTTCTAACTAATCTATCTTTCTTTCTTTCTAAATAATCTATCTTTCTTTCTAACTAATCTATCTATCTATCTTTCTTTCTAACTAATCTATCTATCTTTCTTTCTAACTACTTTATCTTTATTTCTAACTAATCTATCGTTCTTTATTCCTTTCTTTCTTTCTTACTAATCTATCTTTCTTTCTTTCTAACCAATCTATCATTCTTTCTTTCTTTCTAACTAATCTATCTTTCTAACTAATATTTATTTCTTTCTTTTTAATTAACTTTCTTTCTTTCTTTCTTTCTTTCTAACTAATCTATCTTTCTTTCTTTCTATCTAATCTATCTTTCTTTTTCTTTCTAACTAATCTCTTTCTTTCTTTCTTTCTAACTAATCTATCTTTCTTTCTTTCTTTCTAACTAATCTTTTTTCTTTCTTTCTAACTAATCCATCTTTCTTTCTTTCTAACTAATCTATCTTTCTTTCTTTCTAACTTATCTATATTTCTTTCTTTCTCTTTCTTTCTTTCTTTCTTTCTTTCTAACTAATCTATCTTTCTTTCTTACTAATCTTTTTTTCTTTCTTTCTTTCTAACTAATCTATCTTTCTAACTAATCTTTCTTTCTTTCTCTTTAATTAACTTTCTTTCTTTCTTTCTAACTAATCTATCTATCTTTCTATCTTTCTTTCTACCTAATCTATCTTTCTTTCTTTCTTTTTAATTAACTTTCTTTCTTTCTTTCTTTCTTTCTTTCTAACTAATCTATCTTTCTTTCTTTCTAAATAAAAACTATCTTTCTTTTTCTTTCTAACTAATCTATCTATCTTTCTATCTTTCTTTCTACCTAATCTATCTTTCTTTCTTTCTTTTTAATTAACTTTCTTTCTTTCTTTCTTTCTTTCTTTCTAACTAATCTATCTTTCTTTCTCACTAATCTCTTTTTCTTTCTTTCTTTCTAACTAATCTATCTATCTTTCTATCTTTCTTACTAATCAATCTTTCTTTCTTTCTTACTAATTTATCTTTCTTTCTTTCTTTCTTACTAATCTATCTTTCTTTCTTTCTTTCTTTCTCACTAATCTTTTTTTCTTTCTTTCTAACTAATCTATCTATCTTTCTATCTTTCTTACTAATCAATCTTTCTTTCTTTCTTACTAATTTATCTTTCTTTCTTTCTTTCTTACTAATCTTTTTTTCTTTCTTTCTTTCTAACTAATCTATCTTTCTTTCTTTCTAACTTATCTATATTTCTTTCTTTCTTTCTTTCTTACTAATCTATCTTTCTTTCTAACTAATCTCTTTCTTTCTTTCTTTCTAACTAATCTATCTTTCTTTCTTTCTTACTAATCTTTTTTTCTTTCTTTTTTCTAACTAATCTATCTTTCTTTCTTTCTTTCTAACTAATCTTTTTTTCTTTCTTTCTTTCTAACTTATCTATATTTCTTTCTTTCTTTCTTTCTTACTAATCTATCTTTCTTTCTAACTAATCTATCTTTCTTTCTTTCTTTCTTTCTAACTAATCTATCTTTCTTTCTTTCTTACTAATCTTTTTTTCTTTCTTTCTAACTAATCTATCTTTCTTTCTTTCTTACTAAACTATAAACTAATTAAACTTTAAACTTCTTTAAACTTCTTCAAACTTATTGGTCCAAACTTTCACAAGCCAACTTAAAGTTTGTCTCGACGAACTTTTTCTAGTTATTATTATTATTCTTCTTAGAAAACTGTTGACTTTAATGCGGCCTAGACCGTTAACTCCACATACTCCAAACTCGGCTCAGACCTTTGACCTATTCTGAAGTTAGTTGCTTTGTCTTTTCAAACTGATCGGACTTACGGTTTTCCTAAAAATGACGATCAAAACTCGGAAAAACTCCCATTGACTTAACATTGCGGAATTTTCAGATTTTCAAACTCCCCAACTGTCAAAAATTCAAATCAAAATCCCTTGAAACCCTAGACTAAATCAAACTGCCATTCTATATACTTAATGAGCCATTGAGACTCATTTAAACTAATAAACTTTGAATTAACACACTTATAAACTAATTAACTCATAAATTAATAAACTTTGAACTCTTAGACTCATTTAAACTATAAACTGAACTCTTAAGACTCATTTAAACTTATAAACTCTAAACTCGTACACTTATAAACTCATCAATTTATACACTTGTAAACTCTAAACACTGTAAACTTGAGTGTGTGTGTGTGTCTGTGTGTGTATGTGTGTGTGTGAGAGAATTAGTGTGTGTGTGAGTTAGTGAGCATGTCTGTGCGTGTGTGAGTTAGTGAGTGTGTGTGAGTCTGTGTGTGTGTGTGTGTGTGTGTGTGAGCAAGTGAGTGTGTGTATTTGTGAGTGTGTGTGTGTGTGAGCGAGTTAGTGTGTGTGTGTGAATGTGTGCATTTGTGAGTGTATGTAATTGAGTGTGTGTGTGTGAGCGAGTTTGTGTGTGGGTGTGTGAGTGTGTGCATTTGTGAGTATGTGCATGAGTGTGTGTGTGTGTGTGTGTGTGTGTGAGTGAGTTAGTGAGCATGTCGGTGCGTGTGTGTGAGTTAGTGAGCATGTCTGTGCATGTGTGTGTGTGTGTGTGTGTGTGTGTGTGTGTTAGTGAGCGTGTCTGTGTGTCTGTGTGTGTGCTTGAGTGTGTGTGTTAGTGAGCGTGTATGTGCGTGTGTGTGTGTGTAAGAGAAAGAGTGTGTGTGAACGAGTTAGTGTGTGTGTGTGTGTGTGTGTGTGTTAGTGAGCGTGTCTGTGCGTGTGTGTGTGTGTTCGTGAAAGAGAGAGTGTGTGTGTGAACGAGTTAGTGTGTGTGTGTGTGTGTGTGAGTATGTGCGTGTGTGTGTGTGTGTGTGTTAGTGACCGTGTATGTGTGTGTATGAAAGAGAAAGTGTGTGTGTGTGTGTGTGGACGAGTTAGTGATCGTGTCTGTGTGTGTGAGTTAGTGAGCGTGTATGTGCGTGTGTGTGTGAGAGAAAGAGTGTGTGTGTATGTGCGTGAGTGAGTGTGTGTGTGTGT
>JAULUF010000022.1:14905000-14910000 GCA_031834385.1 Semotilus atromaculatus | reverse complement strand
TCAAACTCGGAAAAAACTCCCATTGACTTAACATTGCGGAATTTTCAGATTTTCAAACTCCCCAACTGTCAAAAATTCAAATCTAAATCCCTTGAAACCCTAGACTAAATCAAACTGCCATTCTATATACTATATTAGCCATTGAGACTCATTTGAACTCATCTATCTATCAATTATTACTATTTTAAACTTCAAACTAAATTAAACTTCAAACTAATTTAAACTTTAATCTTCAAACTAATTTAAAGTCCCTGTAAAGGCAATTTCAAAAAAAAATTCTAAACATATTATAAATGTTAGAAATGTATTGCTAAAACATACTACAAAGACTGTGAACTGTGAAGTACTGAATTGTGGAGTTAGACCGTTAAACAGTTTTTCACCATTGCAATTTTACGGATTTTTTGGGCGGGGCTAAAAGGGGGCTCGATGACGCACTGGAGTCCCTGAGCTCCTGGACACGCCCCTACTTGATGACGCACTGGAGCCGCTGAGGCTGGCCGCTCCCCTAACAATATAAATAGAGCACGTTCGCATCAGTTTGGCGCTCAATCGCGAGTTACTGTCAGTACTATTGTTAGTTACTACAGCCTACAGTTTGCTAGTTAGCTATGCCTTCGTCACGGAAATGCGTACTACCTGGATGCGATCATGTACAAAACAGATCGGTGTCCTTATTTAAATTTCCTAAAAACGATGACATCAAGAAGAGGTGGATTAATTTTGTGAAGAGCCACCTTGATGGAGAGCTGAGGATCACCGCCAAAACCCGCCTCTGTAGTGATCATTTTACTAGGGATAGTTTTATAAACTTTCGTCGGAGACAACTGGGATTCACTGATAATCCGCTGTTACTGGTGAAAGGGGCCACACCGACTATCTCCCGCCTTGGCCTTCATCCTCCCGTCGCACCGACAACTGGTGCCATCATCGGCAGTGCGTGCCCACCAATGAGTGTAAGTTGCCTTGTGTGCTTATATGTTATAATTATAGTAGGTAGTCCACAGTAACTACTAAATTCTGCAACCGTCTAACGTGATTTTTTTTAGTGTTTATTTAACGTTATATAATCAATATTCCTTAGCCAATTAATTTAAACTATTATTTGTTCACAAAGCAGTCCCTTCCAACCACAAGAGAGACAGAGTCTTTCGTGCATAAAGTCATTCGAGAAGTTGGATGTCAGACAGATCCCTTTGTGGGGAAAAGGACTGTGGCCACACAACTGTCTAAAAGAACACTAGCCAACAGAAAGAGTACAGGTAAGTTACCATATGTTGAGAGGTCAAGTAGCCTACCTAGTTTGTCTTTTTGAAATGTGCACGTGTTTTGTCTTGCTTGTTTTCACATTCAATAGATTTTAAACCATTTCATCGATAAAAGAGCAAAAAGATAATTTAATTCCGTTCTCGCGGGCTCGCGCGCTTTGTTTGCTCACTGCCGCACACCCACAGAGAGATGCGCGTTTTAAAAAGAGCGCGCAAAGTCCGAATTTAATAAATAGCCTATATATTTACATTTTTATTTTTGTACCTGGAATAAAGAGTTAAACCTTACTTTATTTGTACCTTCGATAGACTATATTGTATTTATCTATGCTTGTAATTAATATATTTGTTTAAATTTTTACTGATTACTTGATTTAATAATGTTTTAACTTTATTAGCTAAGCTAGTATTTTTTGCTGTTCTATCAGAGTAATGCTTTAAGTAGGAAATAATTTTTTATCTTGTTGATCCAAAAAATTGATTTTTGGCTCATAAAAAGTAATATTATCCAAACTGTGAGTTTAGTGATTTGTTGGACCACTATCTCACACCAATGAACACAGACAGTACGATTATTGTTAAAATGTTTACTTCCAGTACATTCTGATGAATGTCATGCGTCCTGTATGAAATCTTGCAAGTACAGAAATGTTTTTTTAAAAAATCTGTTCAGCTCCATCTCTTACAAAATACAAAAATAACTATACATAACTCTTATTACTATCCTTATATTTTTTAGGTTCTCAAGCTACGGTGGCCACAAAGAGTGTTGCTGTTGGAAACACCACAGCCAAGCTTCTTCCGCTTCGCTCTTCAACTCCACTTAAGCGGAAAGCAGTATCACCTGATAGACCACCAAAGCGCTCTCTCTTGGAGTTTCCCTCTTTTCAGGAATCTGTAAACAGTTTCAACATGGCAGATCCTGATGACTCCTCTTACCTCCCCAGCATGTCTGAATTGGTTGACACCACCAGTGAACAGTAAGTTAACTTTTTCTTGTAGATCTTTGTTAATTGAACATAATATAAGCAATCTCTTCCTCAACATAATTTTAATCAATGCTGATGTGATTGTCGTGTAATTTTACTATGCAGTTGAGAAATTAGAAATAATACACTTTGTAACAAGTCTTTTTTTTTGTTTTTTTATGTGGTTTCCTTTGTCAATAGAGCACCAACCAAGCCACCACAGGACATGGTGAAATACTTGGTATATGAGGAGTGCCTGCTTGAGCTTTTTAAAATCTGCCCCACCTGCTCAAGAGTCTGCAAGGTGATCACATTTGTAAAAGGAACATTCCTCTCTGTGACCCAGAAGTGCCAGTGTTGTTCATTCACCAGAGAGTGGAAGAGTCAACCACTTCTGGGCAGCTTTCCAGCAGGGAATCTGCACTTATCAGCCGCTATCTACTACACTGGCTCTTCTTTCATCCAGACTAACAAGGTTTGTAAAAAAAATAGTGACCTTTATTTTTTAAAAGTTTATAAGGCCAGTGCACCGCACAGCACTACAGTAGGATGTAGTACATGCTATTTCTGATTTTACTTTACAGGTGCTCAATGCAATGCATATGAGAACCTTCAGCAGAATGACACATCGAAATCATGTGCACAACTACATTCTGCCATCCGTGCTGCATAAATGGCGATCACACCAGAGTGACCTGCTTGAGGGACTAAAACAGAGCGAAACTGTATCTCTTGGTGGTGATATGAGAGCTGACAGTCCAGGCCATTGCGCAAAATATGGCTCATACTCCATGATGGATCTCGGCACAAACAAAATTGTTGATATCCAGCTCGTACAGGTAAATGGATTATAAAAACCAAGTAGGCAGTATTTGCCAGGGAAACTCTTGGGATGTTTTGAGAAATTAATTAAATTTCAGACTTTAGAAATCTGTATTTAAAGAAATGTTATGTCTATGATACACAGAGCAATGAAGTGGGAAGCAGTGTCCGTATGGAAAAGGAAGGGCTTATCCGGAGCCTGGAATTTCTTGAAAAATCTGGTGTCAAAGTAGCTTCCCTTGTGACAGACCGACACACCCAGGTTCAAAAGTTTGTCCGGGAACAGAAACCAGACATTGACCACTTTTATGATGTATGGCATTTATGTAAAGGTAGGATAATTTTGAAAATGTAGTTTGATTATTTGTAGCACAGCTAATCCTGTCCAACACCCACTGTAGAACAAATGTATTCCATATTTTTAAACTGTTTTCAGCACTCACCAAGAAGGTGGATGCCATGTCCAAGGAGAAAGACTGCAACTCGGTCAAATTGTGGCAGAAGAGCATAAAAAATCACCTCTACTGGTCAGCATCCGGTTCATCAAATGGAGAGGAAACAGTGGCAAAATGGACATCTCTTCTCAACCACGTCCAGAATGTGCATGTCCATGAAAATCCGCTCTTCCCCAAGTGTCTCCACCCTCCTTCCACTGACAAAAACAAGTGGCTGAAGCCCGGTACGCCACTTTTCAATAGCAATTATGCTAATCCTATAGGATACTCTCAGCTATGCACTCATCTTTTATGTATTGGTTATTCTCTGTCCTCTTCTAGCAACAAAGGCCATCAACAAGCTGGAGAATGTGCTGATGAACAAGCGTGTTCTTGGTGATGTGAAAAAGCTGAGCCCTCTCTACCAAACATCTGCCTTGGAGGGGTTCCACAGTGTGATTCTGCGGTTCGCACCAAAAAACGTAGTCTTCTCATACTTGGGGATGCTTTGCAGGTAAATTGTATAGTAATCATGTTGTAAATATTGTAAAGTAACATGTACTTGGAATGGCATCATTATGTTGGCGTAATCCTATACAAATCCTCATTTCAGACTTTACCTGGCTGCATTGCATTTCAATGAAAATTCTGGCCGTACCCAAGCGAGGACTGCAGCAGGAGAACTGCAGTTCAAAGTTAAATTTCCCAAGGCCAAGAGAGGGGAACATGTGGTGTCCATGGTGAAGACCAAATATTCTACTGGTAAGTTAATTCTCAATTGTCTTTTGATATATCCATACTATCATATACGTGTTACTTTGTTAACAGTTCGTCAACAGTTGATACCATATGAATGACTCAAACTGTATGCTATGTGCTCTCACCTGTGTTTTAGAATATGTGACTGAGCTGACGGACATCCTCTTTAACGAGGTCATCCAGGACCCTGCACCCTTTGTGGCTGAAATGAAAACAGTGGCTGTTCCTGGATTTCTGTGTTCACAGTATGAACGTCCAGGGAAATCCGACGCAATTGCTAGCCATGTGTCCAGGTTCAGCTGTCCAGGTTCTGAGGGAACAGCTCTAACAACACGCATCTAAGTCCACAATCCCTTTCTGTTTTCTGCCAACATACAAGTAACCATTTCCACAGTTCTATTCTTTCCCTTGCTCAATTTTTGTTATTTGGGTAATATATAAAAATTACATTATCGACTTGTTGCACAATGTATATGGACATGATATTCCAGATTTGACAGGAAGTTGTGATGCACATAAACATGTAATTACTCAAAGTGGTTGATAGTTGAAATTAAATTTATTGAAAGTGTATTGAATAATTATGTACATAGCACATTCCCAAACAAGTACAATATACAGATTTTCTGCATTTAAATGGGAGGCCTAAAGCCTGTGTACTCCCCATCTTCATCCGGGTACTCCTGGTGAATACGGTGCACAACACAAGATGGTATGACAACCCTGTTGTGCTTTCCCAAGTATCCCCA
>JAULUF010000022.1:14810000-14897500 GCA_031834385.1 Semotilus atromaculatus | reverse complement strand
ACCACCCAAAATACCTCAGAACACCCTAGCAACACCCTAGCAACCACCCAAAATACATTAGAACACCCTAGCAACACCATAGCAACCACCCAAAATACCTTAGAACACCCTAGCAACACCCTAGCAACCACCCAAAATACCTTAGAACACCCTAGCAACACCATAGCAACCACCCAAAATACCTCAGAACACCCTAGCAACACCCTAGCAACCACCCAAAATACCTTAAAACACCCTAGCAACACCCTAGCAACCAACCAAAATACCTTAGAACAGCCTAGCAACACCCTAGCAACCAACCAAAATACCTTAGAACAGCCTAGCAACACCCCAGCAACCACCCAAAATACCTTAGAACACCCTAGCAACACCCTAGCAACCACCCAAAAATAAATTAGAACACCCTAGCACCACCCAAAACACCCTAGCAGCCACCCACAATACCTTAGAATACCCTAGCAACCACCCAGAAACCCTTAGCAACCCACTAGAAACACCCTAGCAACTTTAAATTACTTTAAACTTTAAACTAAGTTAAACTTTAAACTAAGTTAAACTTTAAACTAGAAACTACTTTAAACTATTTTAAACTTTAAACTACTTTAAACTAGAAACTACTTTAAACTTTAAACTACTTTAAATTTTAAACTAAGTTAAACTTTAAACTACTTTAAACTAGAAACTACTTTAAACTTTAAACTACTTTAAATTTTAAACTAAGTTAAACTTTAAACTACTTTAAACTAAGTTAAACTTTAAACTAATTTAAACTAAAAACTAATTTAAACTATAAACTACTTTCAACTTCAAACTACTTTCAACTTCAAACTACTTTCAACTTCAAACTACTTTCAACTTCAAACTACTTTCAACTTCAAACTACTTTCAACTTCAAACTACTTTCAACTTCAAACTACTTTCAACTTCAAACTACTTTCAACTTCAAACTACTTTCAACTTCAAACTACTTTCAACTTCAAACTACTTTCAACTTCTTCAAACTTTCTGGTCCAAACTTTCACAAGCCAACTTAAAGTTTGTCTCGACGAACTTTTTCTAGTTATTATTATTCTTCTTACTCAAAAATTTACAACTCGAACTCCTCCTAGAGCTTTAACTCCACATACTCCAAACTCGGCTCAGACACTCAAACTGTTCTGACTCGGTATGCTATTTCTTTTCTAACTGATCGGACTTACGGTTTTCCTAAAAATGACGATCAAAACTCGGAAAAACTCCCATTGACTTAACATTGCGGAATTTTCAGATTTTCAAACTCCCCAACTGTCAAAAATTCAAATCTAAATCCCTTGAAACCCTAGACTAAATCAAACTGCCATTCTATATACTATATGTGCCATTGAGACTCATTTAAACTAATAAACTCATCTATGACACTTATCTATCTATCTATCTACACTTATGAACTCTTAGGGCCTGTTCACACCGGGACGAATTTCGCGCGCGTTATTCGCCGACGTTTAACGCCTCCTGACTAAACAAAGGGCGCCAATGTGAGTGTTCACACCAACGCGTAAAACGCCACGCGTAAAAGCGTCATTTTTTAAAAAACGCCTCGGGTTCGTTTTTTTTTGTTTGACGCGCCGCGTCAAAAACTATCCGACCAATGAGATTGCCGCTTTTGCTCACGTGTCTGGAGCTTCTGAAGTTACATTAAAACACAACTTGGGGGCGCTCAAACACAAAACGGTCTTGCCGACCGGCGGCGAAGAAGATATACGCCAAGTAGCGTCTACACTGCCGGGAAGAAATAGACGAGGAAGATGCAAGGCAAGATGAATGTAGAGCTGCTGTTCTCGTTGGTGTCCGAACATAAAGAACCATATGACAAACGCGACAGCGACTACAAAAATCTTGATAAAAGAGAACTGTTATGGAGTGGTATTGCAGAGGGTATTTCTGTTTTACATTAAGCGCCATCTAATGTCTGGGGATGAATTTGCATGTTCAATCAGCTCATCGTCAGCGAAAATCGCTTGGGTGTGAACACTAAAAACGCGTTGAAAAACGCTGGCGAATAACGCGCGCTGATATTCGTCCCGGTGTGTACGGGCCTTTAAACTCATAATAAATTAATAAACTCTAAACTTCAACTAGTAGACTCATTTAAACTTATAAACTCTAAACTCAAACTCATACACTTATAAACTCATACACTCATACACTTATGAACTCTTAAACTATAAATTAATATAAACTCTGAACTCACTCATTTAAACTTATAAACTCTAAACTCATTAACTCACTTATAAACTCATGAATTCATACACTTATGAACTCATTAATTCATACACTTATAAACTCATGAACTTATAAATTCATGAATTCATACACTTATGTTCGAACTCTCATGTATTCATACGCTTCTGAAATTATACTCATAAATAGTTCACCATAGCAACCTCCCAGAACACCCTAGCAACACCATAGCAACCACCCAAAATACCTTAGAATACCATAGCAACTACCCAGAACACCATAGTAACCACCCAGAACACCATAGCAACCACCCAAAATACCGCAGAACACCCTGGCAACACCATAGCAACCACCCAAAACATCATAGAACACCCTAGCAACCACCCAAAAGACCTTAGAACACCCTAGCAACCACCCAAAATACATTAGAACACCCTAGCAACCACCCAAAACACATTAGAACACCCTAGCAACCACTTAAAATATCTTAGAACACCCTAGCAACCACCCAGAACAGCCTAGCAACCACCTAAAATACCTTAGAACACCCTAGCAACACCATAGCAACCACCCAAAATACCTTAGAACACCCTAGCAACACCATAGCAACCACCCAAAATACCTTAGAAACCCCTAGCAACCACCCAAAATACCTTAGAACACCCTAGCAACACTATAGCAACCACCCAAAATACCTTAGAACACCCTAGCAACCACCCAAAATACCCTATAACACCGTAGCAACACCATAGCAACCACCCAAAAACCTCAGAACACCCTAGCAACCACCCAGAACACCCTAGCAACTACCCAAAATACCTTAGAACACCCTAGCAACACCACAGCAAACACCAAAAATACCTTCGAACACCCTAGCAACCACCAAGAACACCCTAGCAACCAACCAAAATACCTTAGAATACCCTAGCAACACAATAGCAACCACCCAAATTACCTTAGAACTCCATATCAACACCATAGCAACCACCCAAAATACCTTAGAACACCCTAGCAACCACCAACAATGCCTTAGGACAGCCTAGCAACACCATAGCAACCACCCAAAATACCTTAGAACACCCTAGCAACACCATAGCAACCACCCAAAATACCTTAGAACACCCTAGCAACACCCTAGCAACCAACCAAAATACATTAGAACACCCTAGCAACACCCTAGCAACCAACCAAAATACCTTAGAACACCCTAGCAACACCATAGCAACCAACCAAAATAACTTAGAACACCCTAGCAACCACCCAAAATACCTTAGAACACCATAGCAACACCATAGCAACCAACCAAAATACCTTAGAACACCCTAGCAACCACCCAAAATACCTTAGAACACCCTAGCAACACCAGAGCAACCAACCAAAATACCTTAGAACACCCTAGCAACCACCCAGGCAACCACCCAAAATACCTTAAAACACCCTAGCAACTAACCAAAATACCTTAGAACACCCTAGCAACACCCTAGCAACCACCCAAAATACCTTAGAACACCCTAGCAACACCATAGCAACCAACCAAAATACCTCAGAACACACTAGCAACCACCCAAAATACCTTAGAACACCCTAGCAACCAACCAAAATACCTTAGAACACCCTAGCAACCACCCAGAACACCCTGGCAACCACCCAAAATACCTTAAAACACCCTAGCAACTAACCAAAATACCTTAGAACACTCTAGCAACACCCTAGCAACCACCCAAAATACCTTAGAACACCCTAGCAACACCATAGCAACCAACCAAAATACCTTAGAATACCCTAGCAACCACCCAAAATACCTTAGAACACCCTAGTAACCACCCAAAATACCTTGCAACACCCTAGCAACCACCCAAAATACCTTACAACACCCTAGCAACCACCCAAAATACCTTAGAACACCCTAGCAACCACCCAGAACACCCTAGCTACCAACCAAAATACCTTAGAACACCCTCGCAACACCCTAGCAACCACCCAGAATACCCTAGAAAAACATTGCAACCACCTAGATACCACCAAGTACACCTTACCAACCCACTAGAAACACCTTATTACCTTTAAATTACTTTAAACTACTTTAAACTATATACTACTTTAAACTACTTCAAACTTTAAACTAAGTTAAACTTTAAACTACTTTAAACTATATACTACTTTAAACTTTAAACTAATTTAAACTTTTAACTACTTTAAACTATAAACTACTTTAAACTTCTTTAAACTTTCTGGTCCAAACTTTCACAAGCCAACTTAAAGTTTGTCTCGACGAACTTTTTCTAGTTATTATTATCCTATTATTATTATTATTATTCTTAAGTTTTAAAAAATATTAATAAATATATTTCATAAATTATACTTCTGATTCAGTATACAAAGGCTTACATTTATATAGTATATGCCTATTTCATTGATTAATTTAAACCTTAAACAACAACAATAAATAAATGAAGAAGAAGAAGAAGCCGGAGGAGAAAAGTTTTATTCTGTCACGAAACTGCTGTCTTCGGTTCAGAGAACCTCGCGCTACGCGCGCAACAAAGATCAGATGATCATCATCGGATTGGACAGTAACGGCTCCTCTCATCAAAACATCGGGGGCTCGTTCTTCGTACGTTGCTTAAAACATCCGAGATCAAATGAGACATCCAAGATAATATCATCGTGCTAATCATGATACAGCTAATTGGGTTCTTCGAACACTCCTGTTGTTTATGATTAGTATCGCTGAATTGAGTTATCCGAGATAACTGCGCGTTCATGCGTTGGTTTAAAAGGGGATAGGTATCGAGAAACAGTGATCAGCAACGCTGCTATTGGCTGTTCAGCATGGCCAAAGAACACGCCCAGTTTTTCTCCCAAGCAGGGGTGCGTTTCCCGAAAGCATCGTTGGCCAACTATGGTCGCAAGTTCCGTCGTTACCAATAGAGTTCAATGGAAATTGCGACCAACTTGCGACCATAGTTGTCTAACGATGCTTTCAGGAAACGCACCCCAGAACAAGAGCTTTTAATGGAAGGTTATGCCGAATTTGAGTCTTTAATTAAAACGCCAGGGAACACCTCAAAGTGTGCAAAAGCCAGGAGAGAGGGCTGGCAAAAGTAGCAGACAAATTAAATGCGTTTGTGGTGGCCATGTTAGATGTTTAATAACTTTTTTTTTTGTATTTTAATAATTTCATAATTACTTTGTTCATTGTCATGTTAGAGTCACCACACTATAGTGAACATGGTGAAAGTGAAGTACAAAAACATTCTACATAGGCTAATGGTCATTTTTACTATGGTCATTTTTCTATGGTAATGGTAATGCCTACTTATAGACCTACTAGTCTCTTTTAAAAAGGCACTGTTAAATAAATTATTGTCTGTTTATAAAAGCAACCAAGAAAAAGGCTGAGAAAAAAACAAACAGATGCTCCTGCACCCTGGCAGAAGAGCTGACCCTTGGGTTGAATGTGAATGGACCTGTTGTGAAGGGCATCCCTGGGTTCAGCTCTTCCAGACCCACATCCAGGGACCAGTAGCAGCAACACCTTCATTACTGGTAAATGAGATTTAAATTCTCTTAGTACACTGAAATAATTTGTTGCTGCATTAAATTTAAGTAGGCCTATAATCCAAATTGGCTGGTATAGTCATTTCAACTGTTAAATCTTGAGTAATGGTAAATTGCTTTGACTTGTGAAAGTAAAAACTGATAAACTTATGTTAATGTAAAAATATTTTGCCATGAGTTATTAATCACATTGCACTGGATAGTGAAGAAACCTTCTCAGATGACTGTCCTTTGGAGGAAGTAGACTATACCTGCAAGTGCATAAATAACTTTAATTGATTTATACTTGTGCCTATGCCTATTATTTCTGAGAGGAGTCCACATGTATAGAAAGGCCTATAAGAGTCTGCACAAAGCAGTGATACAGAGGTGGGCAGTGTATAGCCAGCTTTTCCTTTTTATTTATTGCATGAGGCATGTGTGACACAAATGACACAGGGTGATATTCGTTCCCTTAGGAGTCTTCAACAGAAAATAGAGTATTTTGAAAAAACAAAAATCAGGGGGAGAAAAGAAAAAATTGCACTAAAAATAGAGTTGCTTCAAAATAAACTTCAGAGTAAAATACACTATTTCACACAGAGTACTATTGCTGACCTTGCATAATATCTCTTTTTGCAGGCAAAAGATGACTGGATAACTGGCTTTTCTTTACAAAGAACTATTGAAATAAAACTCAAGGAACTAAGCAAATTTGTCTTGTCTTTTATTAAACATTTAGGCTTAAAAAAAAATGTTTTTTTTTCTTTTTTTTTCTGATGTTGGCAATGTTGTGTAATATGGCACATGCAATGTCACAGGCCCTGTCAGGTGCAACCCTCAGGCTTTTCAGACACTGAAATCTTCCCTTTAGTTGGCCAAAGTTCATTTCATTGTGTGCCCTCTTCCTGGCTAGAGCTGCATTGTAACTTGTCTGGGGTTTGGGTCAGGGAATGGGGTAATAAAACACCTGTCTCCAAGCAGGATCCTGTTGTAATCACCTGTATAATGGAAAAATGCAGTTCTGTTAGGATCAGCATAAGTGTAGCCTATGTAATACAGTGAGCTTCATATTTATAATTTTCCTTACCACGTTCAAATAATGTGCATAAATGTGAATCTCTGAAAATTCTTGAGTCATGCACAGATCCTGGCCATTTTGCTTTCACATTGATTTGTGATATGGAACAGTCACACACCATCTAAGAGATTTTACTCAGTCAACTGCCTTTTTTAAAAATGTATAATATTACTAATCTGGAATATTAAAAATTGTAATTGTAACTTGGCTGCACATTTACATTGTGAGCCTCCTTTCTGTTCACAAAATCCCCTTCATTGAGGCCTTGATGGGAACATGTGTGCAGTCTACGGTCTAGTCTATATGGCACCAATCACGTTAGTGAAGCCTGAGGGACATACTGTAAGTCATAATCGGCATGGTCATCTTGATTACATTTTCTTAATTAAAATGTATAATATAACCTACCCTACCTAAGTTGGCAAAAAAAAAAACAAAAAAAACCTGCTTTACAATCTTGGGTCTTAAATGGCTTGCAAATGCCACAAAAAACCCCTAAAAACTGCTTGAGCGCCAGGTAAACTTTGCGAATGGCACGACAGACAGCACATATCAAATTCTCCGCATCTCCAATAGTGTAAAGGAAAGAGCCACTCACAAAGAATTTTAGGGCAATGCAAACAATGTGTGCTGTTGTTAAAGCCCGACTCCGAGTCGAACATTAATGTGCATTTCCAACAAAATAATAACGTATAAACGACAATGTTCACAATGATTGTTTTACGAGAAAAAAAAACCCTCAGAAATTAGGCTACACTATCGCGCTGCGCTAAAGGATTTCCCGTATCAGCTCCGCTTATAAAGCCGCGATCTAATCCAACATGAAATAAGCCTGCTCGCGAGCAGGTTCAAGCTTACGGACCTGTTGCTATGACAGCAAGTCCAGGATGAGCGTCGAATAACCAAACAATCCAAGATCATGGCAAATCGTCAACAATCAAATCCAGCTAGCTGCTAACTGAGTTAGCGACGTACGAAGAACGAGCCCCGGCTCTCCGTTACAAGGTTTGTAAACTCGCCAAAGAAATATAAATACATTGTCTACTGCTATATTTTCAAACACATACATATAAACTAAATACATTTTTATTTATTTATCGTTTTTACAGTGTTTACCACTCGTTTATTGCACCTGTATGTGGTGAATGTTTTAGCTGCGATGCTAACTAATCTAATGAACTAAGTTAACGCTATGGAAATCATTGACTTATTGTCTTAGATTGTTTTAGTCATTCAATTCAATGTATTCTGTACAGCTGTGTCTTCAAATTACTGATATAACTAATTAATAGCTGATTCCTGCTGGCGTCATTGGCGTTTGTTATGAATAACAATATCCTATAACAATAGGATATAGTTAACGTTAGTTCGGTCTATTTTTGTTTATTTACTACAGGTGCCCTGATTCTTTCAAATAGCATTTTAAAGCCCTTTACTGGCCAATAAATATTATGTTGTGAATGTATATAATCAGCTTTGTTCTTTTGTTTCCCCAGAACAACCACTGGATTTCTAAAATCATCTAAACATTTCAGAGGCAACATTGAATTACAGTAAGTTACCTAAAATTACACCACATGCAAGTATTTTATTACTATGAACTTTTCTGTGTGAAATTGTATTGTTTGACTGTGTACTTGTGTTTGTTAATCAGTTATTCTCTGAAAATCTTCCCTCATGCTCTCAAATCTCATTCATGTTCAGAAAAATAATATCACAGGTTTGGCGGCAATAATGCTACGCATTTTTTCCTGTAATAGCAATTTTCAGAGGTTATCATTTAATTATCAACCTCTCTCGAATTTGTAATTCGCCTTAACCCATCTATAAAGATAAAACACTCTTTCCCGAGGTTCCTCTAAACTCGCATTTACCAAGACAAAGTGCAGTCACCATCAAACACATCTAAATATGAACCGCTCATATTTCTTATTAATATCTTTTCTCTAAAAAGATTTTGCATTTTAAATGATATTTTGAACCTTACCTTTTCCTGTAGCTTTTATAAAATTTTTATATGGCGTCTTAACCAGTTTCAAAGCATTCAAAGGTTCATTATTCAATTGATTTTAGAAAAGTCAGCTGTGTTGTTTTGGTTCATTGTATCATACGTTGCTTCAGCTTTGGCTGAATGATAACAGGAGGACACAGAGTACCATCCCCTCTTCTTCCGCTGATGACATATTGGTGACAAAGTCTGAATAACAATGGTCAAAGGTTAGTGTAAGGAATTCAAATTCTGTCTAAATTACAGTCTTAGGACATTATTTGGTTATGATGAGAGTGAGAGAGAGAGAGATTGATTGAGTGGAAGAAGAGGGGATGGTACTCTGTGTCCTCCTGTTATCATTCAGCCAAAGCTGAAGCAAAGTCTTCCTTGCCCTTAAGGCATAGCATCATACTATGGCTTGTATGTTAATGAAGTTATGGTATAGCGGAGGATCTTTCCGAATTTTAGAGAAGACCCGCCCTCTCCAATTTTTTTAAAAATGGACATGCGCAACACTCTATTTGCTCCCGAGAGGGAACGCCTATTAAACGTGTGCACGAGAGAGACATGATATGCAATGGAGAAGTAGCTTGTTGCATTTGTGTAATAAATACTATGGTGAACACATTGGAATTATCGAAAATGAACACACAAGGTTTTAGAATATTTCAGCGTGATACCATTTACCATTTGGTCTTAAGGCTACTTTAGACAAATTGAGATGTTTACCGTGTCTACGCGGTGCATGACTTGTGCCAGCGCTAATCATAGCTTACATTAACTTTTACTAGCAGTGATATGGATCAATTTAAATGGATTTCTCTAAATAGCGTGACAAACTTTATCTGTCTAGTAGAATCTTCGCGACTGCGGCATCCTGGGCATCCAAGCCCAACCTGTGCTTTTAGTGCACGCCAGCGTGTGAAATATTCACCCAAAATCACTCTGGTCTTGTTTCTATATTCTGCGGCCTTTCTCTTCTTATCATACACTTCGTATACATTTTTTATCTTTCGACCGTCAGCCATTTTCAAAGGAATGGCTGAAACCGTAACTCATCACACATTATACACCTGAAAGTGCGCATTCGCAGAAAGCGAAAACTACATAGGGACGAGCACGTACGACGGCCTTACGTAAACATCACCAGAATGATTGACACTTAGGTGGACCAATAGTATAGACTACCCACCCGGAAAAAGAAAATCCTCCGCTATACCTTTAAGACACGCCACTTTTTGATAAGGTTCTCTATTGTCCCACACCCAGTCCCATTCTACAATTGACTACCATTTGCTCAGGGTGTGATCAACCCAAATAGTGAAGAAACAATATAACTTACTTCCTTCATCTCTATGATAATTAAGCCATTTTGGGGATGAGCTCATTCTAAAATATATTTTTGGAGTGGACTCTGGGTCGAGGCAGACTACAATTTCTTACAGTCCCCTCTTCTGGTGCTCTTGGCCCAAAGGAGCATCGCATCCACTCCATTCGCACAGATAACATCTCCCTGACCTGGTGGGCAGGTGCAGAGTCCTGCACGGGTTCGGGTATCCGCGGGTACCCGACGGGTGACCCGCAAATTTTGCTCAAACGGGTGAAAAATATCCATCTGTGTCGGATACGGATGCGGGTCGGACATTTATCAGGTCTGTGATGCATGTAGCTTATGCTGAGTTTCGTTAATTTCCAGTTCATGCGCCGTTGCCTCCGCTCCGTGTCCTGATGCCTGCTATTACTTCTTATTTATTAAATTCAGACAATTGGTTATAAAACATTGATTAAAATTAAGATAAAATTAATACAAAACGAAATTCACTTTAAAGAAATGCTTTATACAATAAGAAACTTAATGAAGTGGTCAATAACGTCTGCCCACTCTGTCTCCCGACATAGGCTATCGGCTTTTTGACAGCTTCGGCTGTTGTCCTTGTCTTAAGGCAAGCCGCCAAAGGCAATACAAATTTTAAAAAAGTGTGTCTATAATGTGATTGGCTAAACTGAGTTTATTTCGGGTGCGGGTCGGGTCTCGGTTCTATTTTAAGCGGGTCGGGTCGGGTTGCGGATTTTAATTAGTGCTGCTGTCGGAAAACGGGTCGGATGCGGTTTTAAGCACTGCGGGTACGGGCGGGTGCGGATTTACAAAATCGGACCCGTGCAGCTCTCTGGGCAGGTGTCCCAGCGGCGGCCCCGTCTTGGCTTAGGTTGCCCTCCTGTGGCCATCGGAAGATCGTACCCGTCGACGGGTCGAAGCCTCATGCACACTGGTACAGCTCCATCCAATTGGGCAGAATTATCAAAGAGACTCATCTAAAATTTGTCAATATGATATGCAAACTTTTCCTTGGGTGTGGATGAGAAGACATTCAAGAACCATCACAGCCAGTAGGAGTGTCCCAAAACAACAACAACAACAAAATTTAATCACTTAAATTCATTAAACCTAAAATAAACTAGTCAAAATATCTTCTATCATTCAAGGTCCATATTATTATTTTTAAAGACTTCTTTAAAATCATTCCGTTTTATTCTAAAGCATTTACAAGTCTCAAATTAGATTACAAATCTGAACTGTCTGTAGCATGATTCATTTTAGCATATACATATCTATGGTTTTCAACTGAAACGTTGTTTTACTATGAATAGCTTATTATCACTTATGACACAGACTTTAAGCTGACAACAACTTTTAATTGACATTGAATGAGAGAGAGATTGATTCTGAGGCATTCAGGACTGGTACCTCTTGTACTTTCAACTTCAGACTTTATCTATCATCTTTTAACTCAAGCCCAGCTTAAGGCATCTTTTCCATAATTTACACACATTTTTCAAAACAAGCATCATTTTTTATAGTTTTCAATAAAACCCATGCAGGGAATTTAACCATTACAATTTCCACTCAGATTGAGTCTCTGTTGTACTGACACTGTGTCCGTTTTAGCCCAGCGCACATCAGATCCAGATAAGCAAATTGCTTCAGCCAATCACAACAAGCTTATCTTTGAGAATCAACACATCAGCCTCTAGTTCCTTCATTGTCAACACTAACAAGCTTTATTTAAAATCAAATGCACTTTTACGCATTTTTACATATAGCAACTGTTAATCCCCTAACACTGCTTTCGCTTGCTTATTTAATCTTTATAAGAATAATTATTATTGAGTCTCAATAATATTTCAAATTTCATTTAGTTGTCAGGCTCTCAATTACCGTATCTGACTTCCATGTTTTCTCTTCTAGGAGTTTACCAATCTGAAATTAGGATAATCTAATCTTTTTTTGTAAGCCTTTTAGTTATCAGTACATTTTTTTTTAAAGAATTTTGCAACTAATTTAGTCTTATCTGTAATTTTACATCAACTTTATAGTTCTTTTCAATCTTATGACCTTATTTATTATCTCCTGTTCTTTCTTAAAATTAAACATTTAATTTCATCATATTATAACATTGATCTACTTTCTAACCCTTATTAACACAGAATTTTTTTTTCAAATTTGTATCATTTATGCACTTTCTTTGTTTGGAGACAGTCAAGTTATTGTTTATTTTTCCAATTAGAATCAAACTTTTACAAAACATCATCTGCAAATCTTCAGAGCAGTTAGAGCTTCAGAGCAGAGCTGGTTACAACATTTGCTCTATTCTGTCTCACTATCATGACTGTTCAATTACTTTTCATACAGTATAAAGAAATTTAGCATGTCAATTTTCATTAACACTGGTTTCAAAGCTTATTCTTCTATAAAATAGTAAGTCTGCAGATTCAACTTAATATTATCATTATTCCCCCACAAGATTATATTGCTCATATCTCAATCCCTAAATTACACAGACAACTATCATAGCCACTTGCACCTTCAACTCTTGTTATAAAACTATGACAATCTATTCTTCAATACCCTTGTTTTCATAACGTTAATACAATAAAGCACATTCACATCATCATTTCAATAATTTTTTTATCACTAAAGAGTAGAATCTTCCCCATTCTACTTGATAAAACTTTACCATTTCACCTTAATTCAACTTAACAGGCATTCATAAATAGTTCCATGAATTCTATATCTATTTCTAAGAAAATTCTATTTTCTTTTCCATACATTCCAGCTCCTTCTGTATCTGTTCTCTTTTATCTGCTTCTTCAATCCAACACTAGCAGTGTTCCTGCCTTCTTCTCCCTACATGCGCATACCATCTTTTTACAATCTGATTATTTGCATTCTTTCCTTTTTCTAAACCACTGCTTAATTCATCAACAGACCAAAACCATTCCTGGCCATTATAATATAATATACACTCACCGGCCACTTTATTAGGTACACCTGTCCAACTGCTCCTTAACACTTAATTTCTAAGCAGCCAATCACATGGCGGCAACTCAGTGCATTTAGGCATGTAGACATGGTCAAGACAATCTCCTGCAGTTCAAACCGAGCATCAGTATGGGGAAGAAAGGTGATTTGAGTGACTTTGAACGTGGCATGATTGTTGGTGCCAGAAGGGCTGGTCTGAGTATTTCAGAAACTGCTAATCTACTGGGATTTTCACGCACAACCATCTCTAGGGTTTACAGAGAATGGTCCGAAAAAGAAAAAACATCCAGTGAGCGGCAGTTCTGTGGGCGGAAATGCCTTGTTGATGCCAGAGGTCAGAGGAGAATGGCCAGACTCGTTCGAGCTGATAGAAGGGCAACAGTGACTCAAATAACCACCCGTTACAACCAAGGTGGGCAGAAGAGCATCTCTGAACGCACAGTACGTCGAACTTTGAGGCAGATGGGTTACAGCAGCAGAAGACCACACCGGGTGCCACTCCTTTCAGCTAAGAACAGGAAACTGAGGCTACAATTTGCACAAGCTCATCGAAATTGGACAATAGAAGATTGGAAAAACGTTGCCTGGTCTGATGAGTCTCGATTTCTGCTGCGACATTCGGATGGTAGGGTCAGAATTTGGCGTCTACAACATGAAAGCATGGATCCATCCTGCCTTGTATCAACGGTTCAGGCTGGTGGTGGTGGTGTCATGGTGTGGGGAATATTTTCTTGGCACTCTTTGGGCCCCTTGGTACCAATTGAGCATCGTTGCAACGCCACAGCCTACCTGAGTATTGTTGCTGACCATGTCCATCCCTTTATGACCACAATGTACCCAACTTCTGATGGCTACTTTCAGCAGGATAATGCGCCATGTCATAAAGCTGGAATCATCTCAGACTGGTTTCTTGAACATGACAATGAGTTCGCTGTACTCAAATGGCCTCCACAGTCACCAGATCTCAATCCAATAGAGCATATTTGGGATGTGGTGGAACGGGAGATTCGCATCATGGATGTGCAGCCGACAAATCTGCGGCAACTGTGTGATGCCATCATGTCAATATGGACCAAACTCCCTGAGGAATGCTTCCAGCACCTTGTTGAATCTATGCCACGAAGAATTGAGGCAGTTCTGAAGGCAAAAGGGGGTCCAACTCGTTACTAGCATGGGGTACCTAATAAAGTGGCCGGTGAGTGTATATCACAATCTGGTCATAATATAAAATAAAAATATAAAATTGTATAAATCAAACTAACTTTTTACTGGTCTCTGGGGTCTCTACTGAGTAAGTGTTCAGAAAAAACTGTTTCACTGCATCTTTTAGAAGCCATTTGGCCCTGCAGCTTCCAGCTGTGCATTCACTGTTAACTAACAGGAAAAACACCCAAATTCTTTCTGCTATCTTTCCCTACATGCTAATTCTTTCTGCACTTGTTTTAGTTTTCTTCTACCTGCTTATTTGTGTCCCTGGACACAGATAAATTAAGAACACTGTCTCCTGTCATTAAATAACACTGCAATTGTTTTTCATTCAATCACGTACACAACGCACACACATTCTGTTTTCCCTCGTTCTTTTCTATTGATTCTTTTACGACATTAAGTCTTATCTACCATTTACCCCCATAATTATTTCTCATTTGACAAAAAAAATAGGTGTGTAAAAATGGTTTAATTTACTGTTAAATGACCCCATTTTGGCTGAATCTCCTCCCTTGGATTTTTCCTTTTGACGCGCGTCTTACTAATCTGTCAAACGTCTTCGACAGATCCGACTTTTTCACCCAAAATCGGCCAGGTTTTAGCAAATATGCTCTGTGATTATCTGTGACTCTTCCGTTCACTATTTAATCAACTGTGGTACTTCCGTCCACCGACGAGCTTTTTTGTAGAGACCGGTCTGATTTTGTCAGATCAATTTCTCCCTCAAGACTCTCTCTGCTCGTACCAAAGAGACAAATTCAGCCAATATGGTTCACGTTCACTCATAATTATCAATTTACACTTAACATCAATAAAACAATTTGCCGTTTCTTACCCAGAGGTGCTTTTTCTTTTTTTCTGTAATTGCAACGGATTCTTTTTGATCCTAGTGGGATTTCTTCCTCTGGTCCTGAATGCGGGTATTATTGGCTTTCTCTCTCGTAACCTGTTGAGTTCTATCTCAAACCGTTGCGGTATGAGACCGGCCGCCTGGTGCTGCCGGGGTGTGCACTTTCTGTCAAATCCGTTCTCAGGACCAGGAGAAGAAGATTCTGCACGGGACCCGACACTTCTGACACCACTTGTAATAGCAATTTTCAGAGGTTAATAAAAACAGCATCAAAAAGGTGTAAGAAACTTTCAAGTGGCAAAACTGTAATAAAGAGAAAAGGTTTATTCTCGGAGGACTCTTTTCACAAGCCGCAGCTACCCAGCCTGGAAACAGAAGTCCTGCTTGATTCCACAAAACATAGACATTTTATACAGTTTCTTTGGCATCGTAAACCCCTCCTTCCCAGTTTCTGTAATTTTCCTTAAAGATATCCTATATCTTTAACAGGTTTGGACGGTTTTCTACTCCCACTAGGCAGGTGAAACGGTTCTTTTCTGTTCCTGAGAGTTCAAACTGGTTTGGACTGTTTTCTACTTCCCCTAGGCAGGTCAAACTGTTCTTTCCTGTTCCCCTTCAGCTGCTAGAAACCCTCACAGAAACACATGATTAAATGAAATTAACAGTTTGGAAACAAATAAATTAAGTAATACTGAATTTTTCCGTAACATTCCCTATAAGTTAAGTTACCTTAATCATTTGCATTTGAATATAAGACATTTGGACTCTGAATTATAACTTCAAGTTTAGTCTTTTTAGACAAAAAAAAGCTATTATATGACTTACAACACATCTCATAACACATGATGAGTTACGGACTAAATTTATTATTATTTTTTTTTGCATTTTTCATATTTTTAGGATCTTTTCTGGGACATTTTTGGAGCTTAACAGAATATCCATTTTTACATACATTTTTGCATTGAATTGAAATAGACAAGTGTACATAAGAATGGTTTCATGAATGATTTACACAATTTTGTTCTGCTTGTGTTTCATGCGGTGAAAACGAACGGTGACTGGGGTTGCATTATATTATGCCTGAGATCTGCTTTTGGGTTCCACAGACAGAAAGTCGAACAGGATTGGAATATCACAAGGCTGAGGAAATTATTTTAAGTTCACAACTATCACTTTAATAACATTACTAACAGTAATTTTTGTTCTTTGCAGGGACCTTGGTAAGCTGAAATACAAGTTTGAACAAGAATAAAAATCCTCCTGTAGACCTGAAAATCATTGAAGTGCCTGGACCATCCACCAGAAAAGAGGAAAAACAAACAAATGATGCATCTGCATCTTTTCACTTTTCTAACTCGTTAAGTACCTCACATGTCTCTTGTGAAGATTTTATTATTGATTGCATTTTATGTTGCAGCGAGTAAAGGTGCGGTCACATTTGTGAATTTTGTGAAATACACTGGCAAAAAAGTCCATTGACCATTGTCAGCAGTGTAGCAACATAATGTATGTGTTACGGTGTAGTGTGGGTTGAAGGACTCACAGGCAAAAAGCTCCAATTGCAACAATTTACTCAAAGTAATAACAGGCAGGTACAAACAGAAGGGTTCAGGCAGGCAGATGACACACTAACACTACTAAATAAGACTAACAACCGACAAAGACTGACTGAACAGAACAAACTAAATACAGACACTGATGAACATAACCAGGTGATACAGATGAAGGTGATTAACAGGAAACAGGTGAAGATGATGGACTAATGACGGTTGGCATGGAGATAGATGAATGGCGGGAAAACAAAAGACAAATGACTAATACTGAAGACAAACAGAAGATCAAAACAGACACAAACGTGACAGTATGAAGCACAGCTCACACAGGAGTCACTTCCAAGCAGCTTTCTGTTGGTCAAATCCAGCAAAGTCCAGTGACCAACTTTGGTCCCTTAGTAACATTTTTGACCACACATGAAATTGCTGATCGTGTGGATACTAATTGAAATGAATGAAAATTCACAGAACAACAGATAATTTTACCGCACCTTAACTATATATCTTGTTTCTAGTGAGAATACTCAACCATTTATGAGCACTGTTGATTCAAGTCACACATTTAAGCTTTTCAAAAGCCATAGTGTGCATTACAATCTCCAGTCTCACGGCATCCCAGACTTCAATATTTTACCTTTCAAAATAGCTGAATAACAAACTATCTGAGATTTCGGTATAGAGATAAAAGTTAGAATCATCATTTTCAGGAATATTACAACACAATGAGTGTATATTAGCGCCGTTTGTTGTTTGTTTTTAGCATCTGATAGAGCTTTTGGATTTGGAAACAGTGACATCAAACTTAAGCTTTACACAACTTAACTTTGAACTTTTTCCCCATGCATTGTGTTGAGATGTATTTTCATGTATAGCCTATTGTATATACATAGTTGATTATTCATGTTGCTTATGTATTATGCTGTTTGTTTGTGTATTCTATTCATTGATATTAATCTATTACTAGCTTCTTTTCCCAAGTGCATGGAAGTGTATGTATTAAAATGGATCTAAAATATGTAATAAACAATTCTTATTTTGTATCTGGTTCAGTTTGTTTGTTATAATAGAAGTTAATGGTAACCATAGTAACAACATGAAATTATAAAAAATAAATAAAAATTGGTTCTTGGAGGCACCCAAAGCGGTTCCACACAGTGCCTTATATAAGAGTTCCTCAGGAAACCTGGGTGGTTCCTCAGAGAACCGCCCCTTTTTAAAGGGTTCCTAGAAGATCTACATACGGTTCCGCCGGTGTGGCAAAGTGAAGAACCCCAAAAGGTTCCTCCAGGCAACTTATTTTTACAGTGTATAAAACAAAACTAGCCTACAGGAATATACTGTGAATTAACAGCTCTCAAAGTCAACACTCAGGGTGTTTTCACAATAACAACCTATACCCTCATTCACTATTCCCTACATTAGTTCTCTAATATGGTCCACCTGAATGAAAAGTAGTGAGTGAATTGAGACACTGATGAACACCTGATAAGCAGAATCACTGAAAGACAGAGAAACAAGAACTGAAAAAAAGAGAAACACAAAAACTACAACTGACTTCCAGCAACACTGAGTGTGTAACCAGTTTACGATTATTTATTTCATACACAAACAAAAGTTCTTGTTGAGAATCAACAGAGATTTAGTTAATAATAAAGTTTGTTGTCACCATAATGGAGATCAGTATTTGCTTTAGTTGGTCTCTTGTCCTTGGACTTCTTATCTCTCTCTGACTGCTGTAATAGTGAGTTTATAAAGCACATCTGTTGTGGCAAGATTGATCAGGTGTTTTTGGTTTTTGTGATGATGTCACAATCGTCCTGGACATGTCTGATTTTCAGATATGATACTTTGAATATTTAATAATAATAAGATTCTTTGAATAATAATACTTGGAATTTATGGGTATTTATTCATATTTAGCATATGTCTGTGAATCTACAACATGTAATCAATGTTTCTGCAATCAGGTCTTCTAAAGAATATTGTAATCATATAATGCATTGAACATTTTATAACTTCTGCTCGACTTAGACACACACAGACATCAATAATCAGTGTATGAATCTCAACAGTGGTGACAATCAAAAGTTTCATGTCGCAATGCATGCTGGCTGGGTTCCAGGATAGTATAAAACTCCCAGCATGCACTGCTGCACGAATAAAATAATAATAATAATAATATTGCCACCATTGTTGAGATTCATGTGCTAAATTGTGATATCTCTGTGTTTCTAAAAGACAGTGTTGCTCTATTTTTTTGGTTTATTGATGATGTGTTAAAAAAAAGTCATTGTAATTTATTGCTGTGGTTTCACAGTGGTGGGAATGTAACACTTTTTGATTGAGAGAGAATGAATTCCTTACTGAATGAACAGGCAATATGATAATTTTGTCATCATAATCACTACAACCGCAATCGTTCATAAACTGTGTGTGTGCACCAAGTGTGACTTGCAAAATCACAGCTCAAGCAGCAAAAGACAAACTAATGTTTTAGCATCAGCAAGCCAACTAAAGCAAACACTGATCTCTATAAATGGTAAAACCAAACATTTTCAATTAAACATCTCAATAACAACTTCTGTAGATGTATGACAGAAATAACGTCATACTGGTTAATAATAAGTGTAATAATGTGTAATGGCTGGAAGTCAGTTGTAGTTCTCGTGTTTCTCTTTTTTCTGTTCTTGTGTTCCTCTTTCCTTCAGTGATTCTGCTTGTTAACAGCAGGTGTTCATAACTAATGCTCAACAATCACTTACATATTAACTGAATTATCTCACTGCAACACTGTCAATGTTACTTTTTACTCTTTGAAGTATGGATTTTCCTGTGGGGTTGAAAGGGTTAACAGTGTAAGACAAAAAGACACACCCACAATTTTTTTCTTGACAGCAATAAACTAAGTTATTAAACAGGTTTATACTGGCAACACTGTAGTTTTGGGGATATTCAAATTAATTAACCAATCATTAATACCATTGATCAGCTCTACCAAACGTGGATGTTTTTCCACTAAGAAACGAACATTGTTATGTTGTTTTGATTGATACTGTGAAGCTGCTTTGATGCAATCTATATTGTGAAAAGCGCTTATATAAAAATACTTGAATTGACTGTAAAATGTAGTTTTTTGGGTCACCATAGTCCTGAAGACTAGAGCCGGTGCTTCAGTCCAGGAGAAGATCTAGAAACATTGATGATACGCTGCATGTTGGTTTATTTAACAGGCGGTTAAATACAATTATAGGTGTAGTTGCTGTTCCAGTGGAAATCTCTTTTTTTTTTTTTAGTTTTTTTTGTGGTTTCAAATGAAATAAGTTCATAGTAATACTTTGCTCACATTATTAATGCATTATAAATTTTAGTTAAAGGGGTCATGACATGGTTTTAGTTTTTTGTTTTATTATGTTCCCTTAGGTGCAATTATACTATTACTATAGTGTTTTGGACAAAAACCTTTTATGACAATTTCCCACCCTGTTTCTCATCCTCTGGTTCGAACAGTCTGTTTTGGGGCTGTTTCCCCTTTAAGAGTTCAGTGTTAACGCCTACTGTTATGATTGGCTAACGTCACTGCTTATGCATAAAAAGTAGTTTTAAGATGAAATACATTAATGAAAGCTTTAGCTTAAGTTCTGTCAGGAAGACTCAATCAGCGCGCCATGTATTACCTCATTCCTATCCAATCAGGTGTTAACAGTCACAGTATAAAAGATTGGTACTTACACTTGTCTGAGTTCGCAGATGCTGACGCTGCCATTTACCTCCATCCTCCCCAACCACCACCAGGATGGTCCCTTCCTTACCTTCAGGGGGTCGGCTGCGCCACCGCCTTCATCTCAGGCGGGACATGCAGATTCGGCTAACCTCGCTTTGCTCGCTAAGGACGGGGCCTACGCCAAAGAACTCATAAATTTATGCTTGCTGAGCTGTCAATAAATGTTTACTGCTTTTCAATTTTTCTCCCGAGTCTTTCTGGTAGAACTTACAGTTTGCGGCATCGTTGTTGGGCCCAAAATAGAGGGCACGGCCTGATCTTTAAGCAAAGGTTTTCTGGCAAAGCCAGCATCATACTGCGATTTGTTCTCAAAATAGTCATCCTTGAAACGTAGAGAACACACGCTTAAATTAACACTACCGTGACTGGGACGTCCATTTCTCCCTGCCGTCAGCGTATTCAAACATGTTATTCGTCCACAGCCAGGAACAGTACATCTGAATGGCATCGCAATCTTCTTGTAAACAGACCCACTCGCTGCACGTCAACTGAACACCTGTGAGCGCGAGCCGCGCGACAACGATGCGATGATGCGAAATGAGGCATAGTTGTCCTGCGCTTGAGGCGGTCATATGCAAACGACTGGTACGTCACTTCTTACCGTGACGTCACTTCATTCCATGGATCCACAACGAGCTGTATTTAGAGCTTGATTAAATAAATTGTTTGTTTATAATGGGGAGGATGTCTTAAGCTATGAAACTAGCAGGACGTTTTAATGGTACAAAGACCTCTTAAATACCAAAAGATCACGGCAAATTTGGTTTCTCATGTCATGACCCCTTTAATACATTTAAATGACAGTTAAATCAATTTAAGGCAGTCAGTTTCTGCAAGTGAAATTAGTTAACTCGAGTTTTAGTGAATTTTTACAGTAACGTACAGTATATATGTAGATTACAGTAAAGAACTGAACAATTAACAGTAAATTGCTGGCAACAGTGTTGTCAGTATTTTACTGTAAAAAACCTGGTAAGGTCTAACAGTACATGATACTACAGCAGTATAATCCTAAACTTTTCCTGTTACTTTTATTTTAATGACGACTGCTTCTCAAATATTGGAGTCAGCTAATCAGCTATGGACCACTATTACATAAAACTCTGTCTATTAATGCAGATTGTCTGTCGTTCTTACTACTTTGAGGAAAGATTAAGCATGGAGCAAGATTTGTTTTACCAATGTTTATGTTACATCAGTCATTCACGCTCGTGCATAGCCTACATGCACTGTGATTGATACAGTTTCCATGTGTTCGCAATTAAGGATGCACCGATACCACTTTTTTCAGAATCGATCCGATACCAAAAATTCCGAGTATCGACCGATACCCGATACCGATCCGATATCAACAGTTTTTTTTTTTTAAATCAAGTAGAATTTATGTAACTCTTTGTGTGTTGAACTGATAAGCACTCTTTTGTGTTAAACACAATCTACTTAATACAGACAACTTCATTATAAAGAAAAACAAATCCAAAAAATAGCCTATATGATCATAATCTATGCCAAAAATGCTATTATAAACTAGATTAGTGGATAATTCAACAGTAAAATTTAGTCTAGAAAAATCATGAGTTGACAATAATTGTATAAAATCTGAACATTTAGTGAAAAAAACAAATAAGAGACAATAAGTGTAACACTAAATCTGGTAAAACGTTACACATTGCTCTTTGTATGGTAAAATACATTCATGAAAAACAAGATAAAAATCAAAAAGATAAATTATTTTATATATAGCTATAGGCTACTATACAATTGAGACATGTTTTAAATGTATAGCACTGCTGTTTAATGAGGCAGCAACATATGAAAGATAGAACAGAACAAGAAAGGCTATTAATAATCTTCCATTGCGTCACTGTATTATGATTATGAAAGGCTGCAATACAGTGCGGCACAAAGCGCTAATGCGCATCCCGAGCGCAGAATGATGCGCTTGAAGCAACACAGAGTCACAGCGCGCAGCGCGTCGAGTCCGCATTGAAAAGTTCAAAGCACAAACGAAAGACATATTGATATGTAGTGTATTATACAGTATCTATCTTTGCAATAGTTCATTGAGCCTTTTCTTTTAACAGTTTTAAATTTCAGTTACTGTGCGAGTGAAGAACAATTATAGTGTAGCCTTGTAGCTGACTCTAGTGTTGTGAAGTAACAGGATTGAGTTACAGCAATAAAATCTAGCAAGATAAAGTTGTTTTATGCAAAACCATAGAGCTTTATCTACAGATCAAGTATAATAATAGTAACATTGAATCATTTTGGAGAGAGTTTCATCGTTGACTGACTCGTAACCGAACGCGACGTGCTGTTGGAATGCTGAATGGAGAATGACTGACAGCCGCAGCAGAGGGAAAAGTTTACGTGATCTCGAATTTAATGACATAAATGTTCATTTCTATCTCACATTATACTATAATGGCTTAAGAACACTTGTAATATAGTGCACGAAAACTTTATGGTGCTTATAATGTTTGTGTGCCTTTTGTGGGGCTTAACAACAACACAGAATAGTATACGCACAATATCGGATTTGGATCGGCCTCGTCTGACCGATCCCCGATCCGGCAAAAATGGCAGTATCGGACCCGATATCCGATACAAATATCGGATCGGTGCATCCCTATTCGCAATATATAGAAACATACTCTGTAAATAAATTAGTGCAAGTAAAATAATCGGTTGATGGACATGCACTTGATAATGCTGATGGTGAGGAATAGCAACATAACATAATGTAAGTTACCTCAAACTGAGTAGTGAATCACTCAAACGTCCTGCTCGAGTCCTTGTGATGGAGGTTCGGGTTGAATGAATGGTATTTCTTCTTCTAGTGTTTCATCATTGGACTTGCACTCAGATTGATATGGTAAAATCGACGTCATTGTTTGTTACTGTTATTTTTCGAAAATAAGATTATTTTCCGTCCTTCGGATGAGACGTTAAACCGAGGTCCTGACTCTCTGTGGTCATAAAAATCCCAGGATGTCCTTCAAAAAAAGAGTAGGGGCGTAACCCCGGCATCCTGGCCAAATTTGCCCCTTGGCCTCTGTCCATCATGGCCTCCTAATCATTCCCATATACTATTTGGCTTCATCACCGTCTTCTCTCCTCCAGTAAGCTGGTGTGTGGTGAGTGTACTGGCGCAATATGGCTGCCGTCGTATCATCCAGGTGGATGCTGCACATTGGTGGTGGATGAGGAGATTCCCCCCTTCCATGTAAAGCACTTTGAGGTCCCAGAAAAAGCGCTATATAAATGTAACAAATTATTAGGGGCCAAGCCCCGAAGGGGCAAGGCACCTATTGTATCTGTTAGTTTTCTTATTATTAGGGGCCAAGCCCCGAAGGGGCAAGGCACCTATTGTATCTGTTAGTTTTCTTATTATTAGGGGCCAAGCCCCGAAGGGGCAAGGCACCTATTGTATCTGTTAGTTTTCTTATTATTATTATTATTCCGCAAATGGAAGTCTATGGCAGCCCTATGAACCGTACATAGGAAAATGATGAAATTTGGCACACTTGTAGTGATGCTAATGAATAGTAATTGGACCAATTTTTGACCCTCTAGGACCAACTCTATAGCGCCACCAGCAGTTCAAAAATTCAACATTGAAATGGTTATAACTTTTGAACCCTTTGATCTAGAGACATGAAACTTAGTACACCTGATTCCACTCATCATGCTGATCACAACCAATACCTTACATTAAGACCCCGCCCATTACAGTAGTGGCCATTTTGAAATGTACAGTATTCAGTTATTTCGCTACTCCTCCTTCAAATTTTGTCCAATTTTGTCCAAACATGCACTCAAATGATCTTCGGACTGAGCCGCATAAAAGTACTGTCCCCGATTTTTTTTATTCATCTCTGTTCAAAAGTTATGATGTCGCAAACTTAACAAGGTCCACACAAAATTGACTAAGAGGCTGTATCTCGGCCAAAGTTTGATCAATCGAAACGAAAATTGGTGCACTTCATCGGAAGTATGGTCTGAGGTTACATGCCAAAGTTGGGAACAGCGCCACCTACGGGTCATGAGATATGCAAAATTGCTATTTTTGCCAATAACTTTTGAACACTTTGTCAGAAAATCATAATTGTGGTATGTATGGATTCCTTGCATCATACCGAATCCGTGGATATCAATTTTGCCATGATGGGATGTACCACATGTCCACCATTTAGAATTTTGTCATATTTTGCAATATCTTTTAAAATATTTGAAATTTCTTCACCAAATTTGGTATGGGTCATCATTAGCATGGCCCAAAGGGACCTGAGAAGTTTGATCACAGCGCCACCTAGTGTTCCAGAGATATCATTGTTTTTTGAAAAAACGCTTATAACTTTTGCTAACATTGCTTGAAATTTGATTTCTTTATGTCAATATATTCCTTGGGTTATGCCAATTTCAACGATATCTCATATGTTATTTTCCAACAATGTAACTGGCCGCCATATTGGAGCGAATGTAAAACAGTTTTTTTGCTACTCCTCCTTCAAATTTTGTCCAATTTTCTCCAAACATGCACTGAAATGATCTTCGGACTGAGCCGCATAAAAGTACTGTTCCCGATTTTTTTGCTATACTGGAAAAAAAAAGTTATGATGTTGCAAACTTAAGGAGGTCCACCCAAAATTCGTTCACAGGCTGTAACTTGTGAACAGTTTGTCACAAAATCATAAAATTGGTGTCTGTCGATTCCTTGCGCCATGTCGAATCCGAGGATATCTATTTTGCCAGGATTGGATGTCCCAAGTCATAAGCTAAATTAGCATTAATTAGCTTAGCATGCTAATCTGGTTAACCTGCTTTTATGTGCTCATTCTCACACTGAACCCTCTCCTCTGCTGCTCTGAAAATCACGTCCTCTGAGTGGCGCAATCGGCTAAACCATGCATCTTGAATCCCGAACCATTCTGGTCGTGGGTTCGAGTCCCATGTGGGACGATTTTAAAATGGTGTATAAAGTTGTCATTTCAATTCCTTCCGGCTCTGCACTGCTGTTGGTGCTTAAATGCTCGCTGTGCTTCATTTACATGTATATTCATTTTGTGCTGTTTTTGTTCTTGCGGCTCTGCACTGCTATTGGTGCTTAAATGCTTGCTGCACTGCTGTGCTCACAGTACTTGCTGTACTTGATGTGCTTGATGTACATTTACATGTACATTTAATTTCTGCTGTTTTTCTTCTTCCGGCTCTGCACTGCTGTTGGTGCTTAAATGCTCGCTGTGCTTCATTGACATGTATATTCAATTTGTGCTGTTTTTGTTCTTGCGGCTCTGCACTGCTATTGGTGCTTAAATGTTTGCTGCGCTGCTGTGCTGACAGTACTTGCTGTACTTGATGTGCTTGATGTACATTTACATGTACATTTAATTTCTGCTGTTTTTCTTCTTCCGGCTCTGCACTGCTGTTGGTGCTTAAATGCTTGCTGCGCTGCTGTGCTTACAGTAATTGCTGTGCTGCTGTAATTGATGTGATGCTATGCTTCCTGTACTTGGAGTACTTGCTGTACTTGCAGTCCTTGCTGTATTTGTAGCTAGAAGTACTTGGTCTGCTTGCGGTGCCTTGCAGGGCTTGGCCCCGTATTGCTGCTTGCAGCTATATTTATTATTATTATTAATAATAATTATTACTGTGTTTAGTTTACGGTGTAAGAAGCCTCAGGACACGTAGAGCTGTCGGTGTTATGGCAATGGGAATTTTTGCTGTACGCGGTAAACCAATCACAACAGACTGAGCTGTCTGGCCAATCAGAGCAGAGTAGCTAGCGGAAAGGAGGGATTTAGAGAGATTGGTTCATTTGGTGAGTCGTTTGAGAATCATTGAAAATCTGGTGATGTGCAAATATAAATTATGAGAAAATGAAACAGTTTGTTGACGTTTGATGCATGTAAACCTGTTGTAGGAGACTCCAAAACAACATTAGGAAACTTTAAAATATCATAATAGGGGCTCTTTAATTGCATTTGCTGTCTATTTAATAACATCTATTATTATGTTTTCCTGTCCTGTTTTATTTGTTAATTTATTTAAACCTATTTAAGGCCCCTTACCCCAGCAAAACATTAATGTGGGAACTTGTGAGCCGGATTTTAGCCCCAATCCAGCTCTGGGTGTCAGTGTTTAACTTTGAAGGCCAAAGATTGGAAGTTCAATCTTGTTCAAATCTCGAATTGGAAGTTGTTCCAATTCATGGAAGTTGGAAGTCGAATTGGAATTGGAAGTTGATCCAAATCTAGTTCAACAGCAAGTCTCCAATCTCCAAAGAACTTGTTACTTGTAATATCTAGCCTATTATTATGTTTTCCTGTCCTGTTTTATTTGAAGAGTTCAGATGCAAAAGCCTCTAAGTGCCATCTGAAATTGAATGATCATTTTTATCAAGCTCGTATATTTAAGTTCAATAATTTCACTTAAATAACAATGAAAATTACCTATTAATTGTCATTTAAGTGAAATTACTGACCTTAAATATACGAGGTTGATAAAAATTATCATTATAGAAGAAAATTTCAGACGCTTTTGCATCTGAACTCTTCATTTGTTAATTTATTTAAACCTATTTAAGACCCCTTACCCCAGCAAAACATTAATGTGGGAACTTGTGAGCCGGATTTTAGCCCCAATCCAGCTCTGGATGTCAGTGTTTAACTTTGAAGGCCAAAGATTGGAAGTCCTGTTGAAAACAAAGAAACATACAGGATTTCAGCCAGGCTTATTTGTAGTTATTCAAATATTTTCATTGCTGTGTAAAGGCAGACACACAGAGTCACACTTACACACACGTTCGACCATTAACTACCTTAACTTCAGGACTCATTGATGAGCTATAATCTGTGCTGTTGGAAGAAAGATGAATGAATAAAACAAACACTTGATACGTATCAATCCTTCTGCTCTCTACATCTGCACAGGTGAGTTGAAACTCAAAGCCTTATTTACATCAAGTAAATCAGAGAGTATGGATTCTGATAAAAAGCTGTTCAACCTCATTACAAAATGGTTATTACATGTAAAAGTCACTTTAATTAGCTAATTAAATAATTAATGCTTGTTATATTTTTAATGTGGCTGTTGCTATTTATTACTATCCTGGTTTTGATCAGGTGAACTACAATTTTAACTGATTTAAATATTAAGTTCAATCAATATAGCTTGTGATTTAACCATGCCTGGGGCAGAGTTATTAGTGTAATTCAGATACTCTGATAAAAATTAAGAATATAATATAAACACTTTTTAATAAGTTTATTTTTACTAAAATACTTTTCTTGTTCAAGGGCTCAAGAGATGAGTAAAAGATGCTCTGCTTTGCCACCAAAAGAGCTCGATACATCACCTTAAGTGTGAGTGTGATCATCTGTCTATTTATAATCTCTCGACCTTCTGTACTAAGACATATCTTTGGAGCATGTGCATGTGGTCAGTGTGTGCTAGACCTCACTCATGACACCTGGTTCCAACAGCACTACGACCCCTACACCCAACCCTTACTGACTAAGAAAAACAGCAAACTCAGCAATGCCCTCTATTGGTGGTGGCAAGTAAGTGCCTCGCCCAAAATAGCCACAATGTAGAATTCTCTATGCAATATCATTATTGAAATTAATTTTAAATTACCTTGAAGAAGAAAATCTAGTTGATTGTACCACTGGAATCCATTGGCTTAGACTTGTTTTTTTTAGAAGAGAAGACAGTTCTGACAAATATGTATGTTCTTCCATAATTTTTTTACAGAAGTTGCAATATAAGAGTAGAGTGAACTACAAAGCAATAGCCGAGATGTTATTTGGCATCTTCCCAAATGAAGAAGATTACTCTGATGCTGGCCCAGGCCGCTGCAGAACCTGTGCTGTAGTGGGGAATTCTGGGAACCTCAAAGGATCCCACTATGGTGCTCTTATTGATGCCCATGATCTTGTCGTTAGGTGAGTGATTTAACTGCATTGAGTTAACAGTGTTAACTGCATGGAGTTTCCAAAAATTAGAATATACCATACCATATTAATTATTATTGATCTTCTCTCTACATATATTCCATTCTATAAATATTCCTTAAAAATAAATTGAAATATTGATATATTTAATTCATTTTAGCCAAAGATTAAGTTGTGTTCTTTATTATGTATTGCAAGAGGTGATGCATAGTGAGTCAAGTACCAAACACAAAATTATTACAATGATTTCTTGGTCTGGGTGTTATTGTATGCACTATGTATGAAGCATTTACGTTTTACTGTGGAGTGAGTGTCTCTTGGCAGTTCCAACTTTGCATAGAGCAATTTAAATGTACTATTTGCACGAAATAGATGTCATGGGGTGTATGCTTCTAACACACAACATGTTTCCAAAACACTGAAGTACTGCAATGTTTTGTTTGATGAAATGTCTCTGAAAACAGAAAATTATTGGTCTTGAAAATGCAGACAAACTGCTGCCAATATCTGAAACTGGAATCCAGCCTCTGAAGGATTGTGGCTGTGATACAAACAGCAGATAAGCTCGAGAATTCTAATAACAATGTCATAAGCCGCTTTTCCAATATTGGGCCAGTGCGAGCCAGGGCTAACAACTAGGGCAGGGCTCGACATAAGCAATGGCCCGATGGCCCGGGGCCAGTAAAAGAGTATGTCGGGCTAGTTGATTGGCCAGTTACTGGCCCGTGCGGGCCAGTGAATGGCCATCAGCAAAACAAACAGCAAACGTCATACACAGTGGCACGAAGAGTGTCAATGTTACTTCAGGTTATTTTATAACATGTTAAAATGTCAAAGTGCGCGAGAGAGACCAAGTGTGTCTGCGCGCGAGCAACACATTGGTAAATTGGTTCATAGACTTACATAGTATGCACACTTCTAAATCCCCTCTGATGCGCATCATTTAGTAGCTAATCTAATCTCATGTGAATAAAAAACACTCAGCCAGGGTCGTTTTTTTTAGGGTAGCCTAATGAAAGTTGTGAAATAATTCCCTAATATTAATTCTAATTTGGTGTTGGCGTGCTGCAATGATTCGCCCATCGCGACGATAACTGACCTCCTCATATGAGCTGCTTCAGCACTCAAACACCCGCTCGTCAATGTCAAAATGTTTTAGACCAATCAAAGCAAGCAGGATTTTTGTTCACAGATGCGCGAGCCGAATGCGAATCCCAACGAGGCGCTTCACTTCAGATCATACAGTGCGGGATAAGATGCACGTAGCAAAAATGAACAGCTGTTTTTGTCGATAGAAGTTTTAAATGACCGACAAAAATAATCAGTTTGATCAAAGGCAGTGGAAATTATAAGATCAATTTAACAACACAAGCACCATATTAAATATATTGCCATTATTATAGTAGGCTATAAATTATATTTGTATAACGTTACCTCAAATGTGTTGTTTGTATCACTCCGCTTGTCTGTGTTTGCGCAATTGCATTATTAAGCCAGAAGGTGGCGACAAGTGACTATCTTTATGAGTGAGCAATTGAACCATTGATTAAATGAACAGATTAGTCCAAAATATTGATTAATTTAGGAAAGAAAATGTAGCTGGAACTGATCTTTGATGCTCATACTAATTGCCTCTGGACACATCTATGTTTGAAATGTAACATCTATGCAATATAATCCTTGAATCATTTCTTATTCAAGACTATTCCTGTTTTGAATATGTGATTGTGCATTGTCAACAATAAGCATAAACATTCTGCATTTCCATTTTGTAGAGTGGATCATTCATTGCGACATTTAAACTGATTCTCATGTTTAAGAATCTGATCAAATCATACAACTGCCAACCGACATGCTTTTAAAGCTACTGTTGTCCATTTTATTGGCCTTCAAAACACCTTAAAATGCTCATGTCGAGATCAGGAAAATCTAAATTTTCTCATTTATGGGAACTCTGTATTTATAAAACCCTGTGTACTGCCCTGATATGCAAGAATACTAGTAATTCAATGCAAGACTCGTCTTAGATGTCACTGTTTATAACACTGTTCATCCTTTGCTGGGACGCTTAAAAAAAATATTGGGGGCATAAATTAAGAGTATTCCCACTTCTCCAGGCACCACTACATCACTGAGTATTATCCGACTGCGCAAGACTTGAAAGGAGGAAAAGTGGAATCTCTTAGTAAAATGGATCCCTGTGAAAACCACATTCTCTCTGTGTTGGCGAGCCTATTTCCATTGCAGGAAAAATAATATATACTGCAATAACCATTCATAGTTGCAATGACAATTTGGTTATTTTTGCATGTCTCCAGGGGCTCTCTCTTAATTCCTGTACTCCCTTTGCTGTAATGATTAATCCTAATGTATACAAAAAATACAGTTTAATGGAAAAGTGTTTTTCATTATATTTCTTTCAGGGCCAGTAAAAATATAGAAGGGCCAGTAAAACTCTTATCTACTGGCCCCCGGGGCCAGTGGGGATTTTTTTTTATGTTGAGCCCTGCTAGGGTGGCCATTCGTCTGGATTTTGGCCGGATTTTAAGCTCCCTGTCCGGCGTCCGGCGCAGCATCAAGCCGGACACTCATTTGTCCTCCTTTTGGAGTTGCGGTGAATTGTTTAAAAAAAAAAAACTATAAAAATCCCGCATACTGAATCTAGAGCTGCGAATGCGAGACAGAACATAGCCTACTGTCATGCGCCAAAACGTGTAGCGCGCGCACGGCAGAGAGGGAGAGAGCGAGAGACCTTGCGTGCGAGAATGAAGACGCCCTTATATGGGCAGTAATGGAGTCTGGTTGTCACCTAGTGAAAACGTTTGGTACTGCGCCCAAACAAAATCTTACTGAAAGCTCATTTCTTGAGATAGCCTAAAATTTGAAACACAACTTGTTCAGATTTTTGGCTTTGATTTTTTTTGTTGCAGTTTTAGAGTTCCCCAGGTTTTGAAAAAAACACTTAAGTGACACTTAAAGGAGAAAGTTGAACAATTTTGTGTTTACTTCCCACAAGAGCAGCCATCCCCGTCACCATGGGAACGTTATGAAGTGACGTAATTACGCGACGTGAACATCATCGAAAAGCTGCAAACCCCACGATGAAGCCATGATGAAGGCCGCAAATCAGTCTCATTTGCCAACAAAAATAAGCGCAAAAGACCGTGCAAAGCAGTTTCCCGGCGTGTTACATGATGTCAATTTATGTTACAGTAGGAGATTGCACTTTGTGCATTGGAAGCACTTATTTGAACAAAACTGTAAAACAGGAAGCACACATTTTTTATATATTTCATTTATTCATTTTTACAGAAGTTGTAGCATATTCCTTTTGTAAAGCTACAGAACTTGTTTGACTTATCAATGTTTTGTAAGTTTGAGCCATTTGTTTATTAAATAAAACAAGATGAGAACTTAAATATTCCCAGCACTCTCTGTGATGTAGTATGCTTGCTTATCATAGGAAGTTATAAGAAATTACTCTTTACATTAAGGTAGTATAGTAAGAACAGGGTGTTGAGGGAATCGCTTTTTATTTCTCTTTTTCATCAAACCGCAGTTTTTGCAAGTTCCCACAATTTTTGCAATTTCCCGCAATTTCATCGCATAAAATTGCATAAACATAGAGAATTTAGTTTAGTGCACGCGCTGTTGCAGCTGGCTGTCTGTGCATTGCGTTTAGGTGTGTGCACTAGTCAAATTTAAACTGGCTCTCATTCTCTCATTCACAGTTTGAAAGTCTTTGAAATCTTGCGGGTGTCGTCGATGGATATTGCTTATAGTGGATAGCATCCTCGATGTGAGGTGATCTATGGTGAAGATTAACATCACAATAACAACTAAGGGATGAGTGGAAATTGTTTACAGGACAATCTTTATGCCACAGTTATTTTGCAAACAGGTTATTCGGTCCTTGATGGCATCGGATGTGTTATTTTCGCTTGTTGGACAGATCACAATTTTTTTTTCGATCTGTTATGCTCTTGATATGCCATGTTTACCAGAGCTGTCAAGGCAGCCTATCATGCCAGTGACAATACGGACCATTAAAGCTCAAGATGGCTGCGCCCTAGTAACAAAACAACAAACTAACATCACTGCTTTCCCTCCTTGTAACTACTTCAGCAGTTTTAAGTGTCCTACCACAAAAAAACACTGATATAGAAATGTGTTTTATCACCTTTACTTTCTATTTCGTTTCAGTTCTCCTTTAACCCTGCTCCTAATAATACTTTTTCTTTGTGTTTTGGTTTCTTTTTATGAAATAAAAGTCTGTTGTTCTAATGTAACCAGTTCTACTCGACCCACACCAAGCGGGGTTCGAACCAGGGTCTACAGTGTGGAAGGCAGGCACACTAACAAAGACGTTATAGATCACAGCCACTAGCTCGCCTCTTGAGGCCAAAGGAGTGAGGTTGAGTGTATTGAGTCCTCGCCTTATCGCTTACCGACCCTGACAATGACATGTTATGGAAAGAAGGTTTGCTGATAAAATTAGATCAAATTGGAATGGGTGGTAGTGGTAGACTATATCATTGGATTAAAAAAAATTAATAGGAAGAATTATAAAAGTGATGATTGGAGCAGTGTTTCCGCTACATTCATTCCGCCGTGGCGGGCCGCCACACCTAAAATCATCCCGCCACGGCTGCAGCTTCTCAGTGAGGTCCGATATTGTACTATTTGTTAAGCCCCGCCCACACTAAAGGCATAAAAAACATTGTAAAGCACAATAAAGTTTTCGCACTATATTCCAAGACTTCTAAAGTCATTCAATAGCATAATGTGAGGTAAAAATGAATATTTAAGTTGTTAGTTAAAGTTAATGGAAACTCATCTCTCCTCAGTCATTCTCCATTCAGCATTCAAATGCGCGTCGCGTTCGGTTACCACAGTAACACGACGACACTCTCTTCAAGATCAATGTTCCCACTATTATGCTTTATTTGTAGATAAAGGTCTATGGTTTTGCATAAAATGACTATCTTGCTTGAGTTTATTGCGCTTTCTAAATCATATTCCTTTCTCCCGGGTGTCTGTTAGATTACAGCACTGGAGTAGTCTAGCGCTATGAATTGTTCTTCATGCGCACTGTAACTGAAATTTAAAACTGTAAAAAAAATAAAAAGGCTCAATAAACTGTTGCATAGATAGAATACACTAAGCATAGATAGATATGCATTTCTTCTCTTCGCGTTGTGCTTTGAACTTTTCAATGCGCTGTGACTTTGTGTTGCTTCAAGTGCATCATTCTGCGCACGAGATGCGCATAATCGCTTTGCCGCTCTTGGAGCCTTCCATGTATAATGCTGCTTAAAGGGATAGTTCACCCAAAAATGAAATTTCTGTCATAATTTACTCACCCTCAAGTTGTTTCAAACCTGTATGAGTTTCTTTCTTCTGTTGAACACAAAAGAAGATATTTTGAAGAATGTTGGTGACCAGACAGTTGCTGGACCCCATTGACTTCCATAGTATCTTTTTTTTTCTTCTGTTCACCAACATTCTTCAAAATATCTTCTTTTGTGTTCAGCAGAAGAAATAAACTCATACAGGTTTGAAACAACTTGAGGGTGAGTAAATTATGACAGAAATTTCATTTTTGGGTGAACTATCCCTTTAAGGGGAGATTTTAATACCTGGGGCAAGGGGGCGTGGCCCATGGGAATATGGCCTCATGGGCCACACCCCCTCCCCCTGGGGGAATGGGCCTGCCACCACAGTTGGAAAAAATCCTAGAGGAAACACTGTTGAGAGTATATATCAGAAAAAGGTTTGATTGAGAATGGGACTCCACAGGGTAGTGACATAAGTACATTGTTAATTATGATTATGATTAATTACCTATTTTCAACAATAGATATAGGTATATCGTTGTTTGCAGATGATGGAGCTCCTTGGCTTAGAGGAAGAAATGTGCATATATTGTTAATAAAATGCTTTAACTAATATTGATAAATGGTCTCATGAATGGGGATTAAAATGATATATGGAGAAAACCAAATATATTTTCTTTATAAATAGAAAGTGAAATGAAAAATTTTAAAAGCGGATACAAACATTTTAAAAGTGAAATGATTCATATTGTGGCATGGAGTACACATAAATAAGATGGAAGACGTAAGATTTTAAATGTAATGAGAATCCACTTAATAAGGAAGCAACTGACATTGACATACTGGGAAAATGTATACGGTCAAAAGAATAATCATTCAAGAGAAAAAAATATTAGAAGCAAGTTGGAAACATTAATATGCTTCTATTAATTATAGAAGCTAATAATTAATTAATTAATATTAACATTAAATATATATAAAATATATTTTTTTTATATACAAGTTATCCTAGCTGTAATATTACCACCACCAAATGTTGTTTTATTCCTGGAAGGAAGACAAGAAGGGTCCAAATACATTAGAGGCAGAGTTAACAAGGGAGTATATGGACTAAGAACATTATATACAGGTTTTTACAGATACATCTAAAGATCCAGGGAAAGGCAAGGAAAGGTTGCCATACATCATCCCAAGATTGAAAGAGGCAGAAGAAAAAATGATATCAGTTATCAAGTTTCAGTGTTTACGGGAGAATTACTAGCAATTTTGATAGCAAAATAAAATAAATTATGTGGATTAAACAAAACTCTCATATGTTCAGAATCAAGCTGGACCCATTGAATTATCACTATCCATCCCTTATTTTGTTAGATTTTTTAATTATCAAATACTGAGTAACAAAAATTGTCCTCACGTACTAAACTGCTTTTTTGTGTGTGTGTGTGTGTGTGTGTGTGCTGGAGGTACGCTATTACGCCTGTGCAGAGTGATGTAAACATTTAAGATAGCTAGTGAAAGAAAATGGCACTATCAAAGAGTCTAAGACTTCTTATTAAATCTTAAGTCCAGAGGTGTAAAGTCCAGGTTCAGAAAGTAAAAGTCCTATTTTTTTCCAATCCCCTGGATTAGCCAATTAGCAATGTTTTTCACCCAGGGCTGCGTTCAGCAGTTACATAAACATAAACAGTTGCACAACGTTTTTGGTGCTGATTGGACTGCAGTTCATGCCGTTTCCAGGAAACATGACATTCAACACGGAAACCGTAGCAAAACATTGCGCACCGTTTTGAACTTGAACGTGCCCCAGGAGATAGAACTACTGTAATTAGTGAAATCACCTGGCTGAGTTCATAGGTGGAGTAAACATATGGCAGGACTTTTACTTTCTGACCCCTGGACTTTACTCCTTAAGTCTAACTGTACGTTCACACCGCCGACGACTTGAGCTTCCAAAGCTACCGGAAGTCATTAATTTTCAATGGCGTTTTGGGCATTTTGAGCGTCAATCAGAAAGTTGAAAGTAGTTCAACTTTATGATAATGAGTTATGACGCAGTTCAGCGGCAAAACGCAGCAACCAATCGGAATATAGACGTGCTTCACGCTGGCTGATTCCGGAGAAACATACGATGTAAACTTTTGTTCCTACCAAAACATTAGTTCCGATTAAAACATTAGACGCAGCTGCTGCACCAGCCGTGATACTCTCCGAATTTGATAACGGTCCTGGAGGGTGTCATGAACGAACCCAAAATCTCAGAGTCCGACGTCTTGTCCGGTGTGAACGTACAGTAAGACACTGGGTGCTTCTCATTTCTTATTTTGCATCCTCGTTACTTTTCCTCGCGTCTCAGCTCCACTCCCTGTAGGATACAAGGCTGCAAGGAAAGAAAAGGAGGACGGAGGAATCGAATGAAAGCTTTTTTTTATACATTGGAATACTTGATCACTCGATCATCACTACACAGCGTCATCAGCAGCGCTCAAAAGATCTGCCCTAATGTTGTTGAAGTTTGTTTACTTAAGAAATTCATAATACATAACAATAAAGCAAGATACCCTGTTGAAATATATGAGATGTGTTGTGTAAATAAACTGCAAAGGTAAAGTACAAATTAAAATGATTGTGACCGATGTAAAGGGGGAGGATAATTTATACGTGCGTCGATCACGTTTAGTAGATAAAACTTCCGCAAAGGATACTCCTGTGCAGTGTTGGGTATAGTTACTTTGGAAAGTAGTTAATTAGGTTACAACATTACCATCAATTAAAAGTAATCAGTTACGTTACAGCGTTATCTATTCATAAATGTAACGCGTTAGAGTACTCATGCGTTACCAAAAATTAAAAGCCGTTTGCAGCGCCTCACACATACTGCAGCTTAATTGACAGACACGGCCCCCTTTAAATGCACCTAGAAGTCGTGACTCCTGGCAATGAATAACGTCAGTCATCCGACTAAATTAACACTGCGGGATAACAATTACAGGAAAGACAGTCATCAATAGGCTATTCCACATAGCGTTTTATTTATTTATTATCACAGAACATATTAATCAAAATTCACACCTTCCCAGCCCGGGTAGCGTAGGCTATATGAGCACCATACAACAAGATAACTCCTGATTTTTTCTTTAACTCTAATGCAGTTTTGCAGATAGCTTGCAAATGTTTTGCGGTCAGGCACTGTTCCCTCTGTGTTGCGTGTAGAGGTGGGCGATATATCCTTTAGACGATAATATCCAATTTGTTGTCTGGACGATATGCAAAATTGGGATATCGAGTATTTCATAATTTGTACAATCCGACCCCCCAAACATGAAAAGAGCTGAAGGAAGTGTACCTTCTAAACAATTATATGTTGCGAATTTAATACTGTAGGGGTTTGTTTGATTGACTGTAGCCTATTTTATGTTTTTTTTTTTTTTTTTACAAAATCACGATCGTTCCTCAATTGCACGAGAGTAAGCTGAGTACTAATTTGCAATACAACTACGGAGTTCTTACCTGTGTGTTATGACGTTTCTTTCTTAGGTTGAAGCAACAATCCAAAAACGTAAAGAGTAAAGCCGTAGGCTACTCAGGGCTCGAGCCTAACGGCGTCGGCGCCTAAATGTGTAAAAAGGACGAACAGAAATATTCTCCAGGACGCCTACAGGACGAAAGACATTTTTGTATGTGTGTTCATTTATTACTAGCCTATTAGTGTAACTTACTTAGAAAATGCCAAAATTAACCGGCAAGCGCTGACTACAACGGTCCGGAGTACGTCTTCTCATGCTTCTATCACTGGCCGGCTCACCCGGAGACTTGTTTCGCGGTAGGCCTACATCTATAACATTGCTTAATGACATCGCAAATTGCGCTGGTTAAAAAACGAGACGATAACTAAATAAAAACTAGTTTTGAATGACAAAAACTATGACGAAAAGCTATTGACATTGTCGTCAACGAATAAAAACTAGACAAAATGTTAGATAGTGACGATTTGGGAAGCGATCCAGTCAGAACTGATGTCCTGCGTTTGTGGTGCGCACATGTGTACTGTAACGCGCTGATCTACCCATCGGCACACGGGTTGAACTGCGCTGCATGTCTCATAAAACGTTAAAAAATGTAAACGTCTTGGAGAATGAGTAGAGCATAAGAGTGACGACGAAAAAAAAGAGCTCTATTCGGTTCGGTTTTCTGTGCGCACACACCCGACCCGAAGCGTGCAGCCATGCACATAGACAGCGCGCGAGGACTGAATTGAACTCTCTTTCGTGTCTGAATGGACAAATAGCCTACACACAACATTATGTCGAAATGCCCGTTTTGGAGAGTATGTATTTTTCTCTTATTTTTCATATATGTAAAAAGAAAAAGGAAAAAAAAATTGTTCTGCATGAATACAAAAAAGCATTTAACTCCTGTTATTTTTTTTATTAAATCTGTTTTCACCTGTTTAGATAACTACTTTGAATGGAGCTAAATAAATATAATAATATATATCATAAACATTTTTATGGTGTTTTTATTACTACAACTAACAACTAGGATAATCACAAAGTAGAAACAACATTTTTATTTTGGTACAGTTGACATTCACTTTATGACGGTTCAAATTGTTTTTCAGTACAGTTCCAGAATTGAGGTGAAAAAGTTAGTCTGGAGCCCTGAGATGTAGGGTTTGCAAAACACAACTTTTTTTTAAAAGAGATAGTCACATTGTTGTTATTACTAATAGAGTAGTTTGCAAAGCACAAGTTAATTTATTACGTACATATATTGTACTGAAAAAGCACTGTTCTTGTATTAGAATAAATATTTAGTACAGTAACTTGGTTCATATTTAAATCAATAATGTCTCATATCTTTATGTACTAGTAATTCTAGTAATAGGTCAAATGCAGCAAGTCAAAAGACCAACTGGACCTTCTTTGCCAGTTTGCACACATTTCTTTGAAGGATTGCAAAAATATCGTCTGAATATCGATATCGAGATATTGGAAAAAAATATCGAGATATTCATTTTTGTCAATATCTCCCACCCCTAGTTGCGTGTAGTTGGGATTTTACTGATTAATCTACAGAAAGATGGAGACTCCACAGTTGTAATTGGAAGCATCTCCTCAACTACATAACCGGCCACAAGTTTGTGAACTTCACTGATGGGGACTGTTTTAACAGAGTTAAAACTCAAACGCTGTTGCTTTGGAGCTGGTGCACCACCGTCATCCTCCTCAGCAGGCTTTGCTACCGGAGTGCTAGTTTTTGGATGTGAGATGTTTTTTTAAATTTGAGGTAGAATTTTTGGCGGTCGACAGAAGCTTTTCACCAACGCAGAGTGTGCATTTTACCATTATGTTCTTTTCCTTTTCGTTGACAAATTGAAAATAATGTGCGTACTTCCATACTGCAAACGCTGTCCTCTCTGCCATCTTGCCGGGAGTTCGAAAACACACACACACACACAGGGGGAGCAGGGCACAGACGTATCACTAGGGCTGTTAACTTTAGTCGTTTAGTCGACTAATCAGTCGATGCCGCCTTGGTCGACTGACATTCTCATTGGTCGACCAGTTGCAATTGGTATAATTAGCCTATGTTTTATCCCCAACTTTAAATGCTTTAATTAATTTAGGCTATTTTGTAACAGCGCAACAGTTTAGCGCATCACGTAGAACACTCGTGAACCGCACCTGCGGCTGGCTGCACTGCTGCTTCGCGCTCAATAAAGAATATAATTAATTTGGCTGTATTCATTCAGTTAGAACGCTACTTGTTTTAGCTTTAGTTGACAAAATGTCCAACAAATCGAAATCTTTTGTCTGGCTGCATTTTACAAAAAAAGACGACAAGACTGTGGAGTGCAAGCTATGCGGCCTAAAGCTAACTTACCACAGCACAACGACCAATATGGCCTATCACCTAAAAGCGGTAAGCGAGATATACACTTGTCAAACAGCTTGCTATCTAATCTAAAAGTTTATATATATTTTATTGGTTAATATTATGTACTAGGTGCATCCCCAGGCCATGCCACAGGCGTCAGGAAGCACCCAGACGCAACTGGAGTTGGTCCATCCTCTGTCGGCGAAGAGAAAGGAGGACATCACTAAGGGGATTGTGCGTTTCATCGCCCAAGATATGAGGCCAGTCAACACAGTGGAAGGAGAGGGCTTTAAGAACATGTTTAAAATCGTCGAGCCAAGATATACTTTGCCAGCACGGGAGACTGTCATGCGTGCGCTACGTTCGCGGTTTGATGAACTTAAAGTAAATGTAAACCAGTTACTCCAATCCTCCGAGGCTGTAAGCCTCACAACTGATTTGTGGTCTTCGCTTAGAATGGAGGCATACATGACAGTTACGGCCCATTTTATCGATGCGGACTGGAAAATGAATAGCGTTGTGTTAGAAACAAAGCAGATGGATGAAGCGCACACAGGAGAAAATATCGCTGCGCGACTCACTCAAGTCGCGGACACTTACCACATTCCACCAGAGAAGCGGGTGTCAGTGGTAACGGACAACGCTGCCAACATGGTCCTCTCGGTGGAATTACTAAAGGGATCCGGTCAGTGGCCAGGCGTGGAGTTGGTTAGGTGTGCAGGCCACACTCTGCAGCTGTGCGTAAATGCGGCCTTAAAAGAAGACCCGGTGTCGCGCACGGTGGCTGCAGCGCGCCGTCTTGTTGGGCACTTCAAAAAAGGGACACAAGGCAAAAACGGGTCTCAAAGAGAAACAGGTGCAGCAAAAAGCTCCTGAGCACGAACTCATCCAGGATGTGGCCACCCGGTGGAACTCCACCTGCTTTATGTTGGAGCGACTGTTTTAGCAGCGCTGGCCCATCACCGCCGTTTTATCGGACCCCAATTACACTAAGAGGAGTGACAGCAGCACTTTGGACATGACAACAGAGCAGTGGAATGTGGCTGAAGACATCACAGACGTTCTTAAGCCCTTTATTACACTGACCGAGCTGTTGTCGGAGGAGACTAACACATCCCTGTCTGCGGCCTTCCCAATGCTTGAGAATCTAAAAAAATGTCATCTTGCCGTCACAGATAACGATAGTCCAACAAAGAAGAAGATGAAACTTAAGCTTGTGCAGGAAATAGATAGTCGATGGAAACTCAAAGACCGAGTTGTGATGACAAGCAGCCTGTACATTTTAGCTGCAGTACTGGACCCGCGCTTCAAACAGCTACCATTTCTTAATGATGAGAAACGGGATGAGGCCTATTCTGAAGTCGCAAAACTTGCACAAAGGCTAAGCCTCTCAGGAGACAGTGCAGAGCAGACAGGGGATGATGAGGACCCGTTGGCAAAAAAACAGAAAACGGCAAAAGAGAAGGAGATCGCAATGCTTCTTTGTGGACATGGTGCAGAGGATGACCCTGATGAGGCAAGCGCACAAATATCCTCTTGCGACGAAATGAAAGATTATCTTCAGGACAGAAGTAAAGTGGACACTGCTGGGCCACTTGCGTGGTGGAAAAATAATGAGGAGAGATATCCACGACTTGCACGGGCAGCCAAACGCATGCTCTGCATCCCTGCGACCTCCACTCCTGCAGAGCGCATATTTTCAAAAGCAGGATTTGTTGTTAACAAGTCGAGGAGCTGTCTTTTGCCTAAGAATGTGGACATGTTAGTGTTTTTGGCCCACAACATAAAAAAGGTGGATTAGGCCTGCAGATCTGTAAGTAGCCTTAACGGCTTTATTATGCAGCTGACTCAATAGATTGTGTTTTTTTCTTATGTTTTTGTTTTTATTTGTACACTTTGACGCGTTTCAAAATAGCCTAAATAATGTAAAAAAACGAAAATAAGAATATATGCCTTCTTACTATAGTCTACAGCCTATTATTATTAGGATTGTGTTTTAGGCTATTTTTTTTTTTTTTTTGTGTTTGTTTTAAAACGCCTCGATCGGCTGGACAAAAGTTAACCCCTTTATAAGTAAAGATGAATATATTACAGCCTGTTTAAACGAGAGCTTTTGTTAGGATTTTTTATTTGGCAGTTTTAGTAGTTATATTTTTGTAGCTTGTGGTGTGTTCAGGTGCGCGATTGTGACTGTCACTGGGACAGCTCCTCACTTTCCAGTAAAAAAAAAATCACTTAATTTCCAAAGAATTGTATTATTATTATAGTTTTATTTATCATTGATGTTTTTTCGTTGTTTTATAAATGTTATATGACAATTGTTTAATAAATGTTCAATGAAAATGCAAAACATCGCCTCTTTTTTTTTTTTTTTTTTTTTTTTTTGTCGACTAATCGTTGCGCAGGACAGGACTTTGGTCGACTAAGGATTTCTTTGGTTGACTACAGCCCTACGTATCACAGCCATTGACTTTATGATGACAGCGCTTCGGCTCCGCTGATACATCCGCAGGTGGCACAGTAGACCTAGGCATACTACTGTCGGACAAAAAACAGGCTACAGTCGGGATTTTCCTTTCCTTAAAATAACGATTACTTAAAAAAAAATTACGAAGTTACTGATTACTTAACGCACAAAACTAACGCGTTAAGTTACACATATCACGAAAAAGGTAATTAGAGTACTCTAACGCGTTACTTTATAACGCGTTACCCACAACACTGCTCCTGTGTATCCTCGCTCATAACTCCTAGGAAGCCTCCTCAATCCTCGCAGTGCATTTAGAGAATTGAAAAGTCCTTTTTATGGTTTTATTGGCGATTGGCATGAGATGTCCTTCAAAATGACTGAGGAGGGATATTGAGAAGTGAGTCTAAGACCCAGAGAGTCTAAGACTTTTCAAATTAAAAGCTCTCAATTCATTTCAAAATAAAACTTTGCTGCAAGAACATTCTCATACTTTTATTTTGAAGGCAAAATCTCTAAAGACGAAGTTTTTGTGAGTAAATTTCAGAACCAGCCGCTATCAAAATAATCTGTCTGCGGGTGCGGGACAGATTTTATTGCTGGTTGGCCAGTTTGGGCCCGTGGGCTTCCTGTTGCCGACCCTTGCTAGTCTAGCCAATGAGTGTACATCAGTTGTACACTCATTGTTGTGGTGCATTATGTGATTGGAAGAGTGCACTCAATAACGTCCACTATGGTTCAGACACCATAAATTTAAGGGTAGAGGGGGTGATTTCGGACACAGCCCTAGTCTTCCTCCAGCCCAGGACATCATGGTCACCTGGTATATTCTCCAAAGGTTGCTGACTCTCAGACTATTATACACCTGTCAGTAATACATCCAACTGGTTAGTTTATTTGCAGGTCCTCTGCAGGCCCGGCGCCACGAGGGGGCAAAAGGGGGCATTGCCCCCTCAGATCTGATTTGTGCCCCCTCAGTTTCATTTTTGTATTCGTGGTTTCAAACGAAATGTTTAACCGTTTGAGCGGTACGGGAATTTTATTTCTGTAAATGTTCAGTGACGTGACACTGCCAGATTCAAACTGTGTGTTCGCGAGCAGGCGCTGAGCCAGATTCGTGACGTATATTCACATCACATGTTAACGCAGTGGTACAGTAACACTCACGGGACACTGCAGTTAATAAAAAGTTCATTATCTGCCTGTGAATTAAATCTTTGCCGGTTAAACATTTCATTCGCGTGCTGTTGCGCGGATCTAACTAACATGCGCTTTGCTGAGCGCGTACCTGAAGCACACACACTAAACCGTCAAACAGCGCCTGATTACTGGACTAAGTTATCTTTCAAGACTTATTGCGCTAATATACTGTCAAATACACATAAGCTTTACATAAACACTTATGTCTAAAGTGAAACCACACATTTGAGAGAAAATAGAGTGCATGACATATGCGTGTCCATTAGATGCGTGCAGGTCTTAAAGTGACAGTAGCCCAAATAGTAAACATGCTGCCGCTTGTCCTTAAAGGGATAGTTCACCCAACAATAAATGTCTGTCATTATTCACTCACTCTAATGTTGTTGCAATCCTGTATTCATTTATTTTTTGTGCTGAACAAAAAAAAAAAGAAAGAATATATTTTGAAAAATGGGGCTATCCAAACGGTTGCTGGTCCCCATTGACTTCCATAGGAAAGAATATACTATAGAAGTCACTAGGGACCAGCAACTGTTTGGTTACCCACATTTTTCAAAATAACTTTTTTTTTTTCAACAGAAGAAAGAAACTTATTCAGGTTTAAACAACTTAGGAGAATAAATAATGACAATTTTCATTTTGGGGGGAATTAATCCTTTAATGTTAATACAACAACAAGACTGAGAACTGAGAACTTGACTAAGAACTTTAAAAGTAGCTTTAATAAGAATCGATGTATAGTTCAGTGATGTCTATGTAGTGTTTTATCTTTATATTTGATCACTTAATTTCTTACTTGAATGTGTTAAATACACCTACTGTAACTGAAAAAAATAAATCCCTGTTTATTTAATTTGTAGGCCTATATTATGTTGTGTAGCCTATTTTTTTGTTGTTCCAAAGCGAGTTCTCAGTGTGTATTGTTCATTGATGGTATAAAGTTAAGCCCCCTTAACAATTTCACATGCCCCCTCTGTCATTTCATCCTGCAGCCGGGCCTGGTCCTCTGCCAGTCTTAAACCTCTCTTCGGATGTCAGCAACAGTTTTTCTATAGGTTTATTTTTATATTCTTCCACAACACCTGTATTGAATAAGTACTGTAATGTCAACCCACAGATTTCACTAAAAAAGTAAGGTAATAAAGCTGATGATTCAATCTTATCCGAAGTTGTTGTATTGTTATTGTTGATGTTCATTTGCATTCAATTATTTAAAAACTAGATTCAAAATATTTTCTTTATTTCCACAGCTGATGTGTGCAGGTTCTCTTTCGAGAGGTTCTCGTATTGCGTAAGTTAGCTTACGCTACGGGAAAGATTAATCTTTGAGATATTGAAGCCAAAAAATTATCCTTAATTTTTGTATCCATTGTCAACGCAGTGCAGTAGCTAGCAGACCTATAGCAGGCTGTCTAGCATGCTCATTGGCTGCCCTGCGGCAACTGCAGCAGCCTACCATTGAGCCCGGCGTGACGTCACCTCCAATGAAAGGCGCTCACACCCTCACCCTCGGCCGGAATGGCCGTCGCTTAGCATATAAGCTGGGCTCGGAGGCTGTTTCCCTGATTTTCAGGGAAACAAAAGTGTTATTATGGTTTTTATGACATAGGCGTACATTTTACCAGTTGTTACTTACAGTTTATACAAACAATATCGACCAGTGGTTGATATCTCAAATAGGGGTGGGAAAAAAAATCGATATTGTAATATATTGTTGCACTCTCTGTCGCAATAAATAATCGATACACTAACGCCCAATATCGATATTTTATTACAACACAAAATGATTCATTTACCCGTTGTCAGTGTCACTGTCACTACCCAATATCTACCATTCTGTTTGCAGGGGGCGCTGTTCGAGTAAATAGGGGTAAAGTGGCGCAAACAGCGGCCGGTGAAGAACACAAGTTAACTAACAACAACAGAGAATTGCAGAAAAAAAGAGAAGCGAGAAGAATGGCGGAAAACAATAAAAAACGAATCAAAGACCCACCCGCTAGTTTCCACTCAAAGTGGACACTTCGGGTTTTACGAGCAGAGAGAGCGCAACGGCCGCGCGCGCGCACTCTCACGTCTTCAAACAACACGAGCGCTGTCTTGCTCTCTCCCTCGCGCATATTAATCAAGATCAATTGACATGATAGTAAAAGGTCGGAAGACCGCAGTTTCACATGGAGCATTTGGAGATTTTTAGAGATTAGAGACTCGCCTAAACTCAATGAACAACATCTCAACACTAAATTATAAAAGCCTGTCTCATATAGACAACTGTCTCAAATACAAGCCGGTGCAGTTTGACGATAAAATAAAATAAAAACCCGGGAAGAAAATTGGGAAAATAAAAACCCGGGAAGTTTTACGGTATATTAATTCTCAATATGTACACATGCATTATTAATCTTGTGCCTAACATAATGAAAACGGCTTTTCCCCTCACAATGACAGTAAACTAATTATTAGCTACATGAGTCACGTTGCATAGGCTATTTTCAGTTCAAAATGGCGAAATTAGACAAAAGTATATTCGTGTGCCTGATTATTTTTGTGCTTGATTATTTCCTTATTCCTTCTTTTTCTTTTCAGTCACATATATCATGATATATCGTTGATGAAATTTCTTCCAATATATTGAATATCGTAGATAACGAGAATCGTGATATTATCATATCGTGGACCACATATCGCCACAGAATTGAATCGTGAGGTACCTGTATCGTCCCACCCCTAATCTCAAACATAATAATAGCGCGTTAAATAATACGATCGCATTATGATTCATTACATAAATAGAACCGAATGTCATGGCTTTACTGAGTCATATAAACGTAGTATGAATATTGAAACCTATACATTTTTCTTAAACTCATTGTAAAAACAACAACAACCAGACCTTCTTCCTGTTTCCAACGTGACGATCGAGTCTGTCCCAAAAACACCTCTCAATGCGCCCTCGCGCTAAGGGCCCTACAGGTCTGCACTACATGACGTCACCGAAGTGTGGACTCTGAGGAAGTCCACAAGTCTGGAGTGTGCCATTTGGGACTGGGCCTTACCCTGCCCTCGTGTCCCCGTTTTGTGCGTCATGCAGAGCCCTCGAGCTCTCTGCATGACCCAGACGGGCATTGAAGGCTGATGCCGGAGGTGTTCTCTGCACATGTAGGTCACGTGCCCACTATTAAGTGTGCGCGCCCTCACATAAACACCTTCCCCAGCTCACGCTGTGAATGTAGTTCACGCGCCCAAAACAAAATGCGCGCGCCTACACACCAGCTCACGCTGTGAATGTAGATCACGTACCCACTACGAAGTACTAAGGGTGTCACGATTTCGATTTTAATCGAAAATAAGTCACAATCTCGAACATCGAATTCAAAAATGGAATCGTCGATCCTGACACGCCCCCATGTCACGTCCAGCCGGTTTGCAAAGCGGAAAAAAACACGCGTGTTGAAGTGCTGCGAGTCCTCTACCTCAGCTACAGCCAGTCAAAATATAGCATGGTAACTGCAGATGCAGGAGACCATCGACAGGCCTGGAACCCCCTCCTTTTTCGCTGAAGTCGCCGGTGTGGGACAGTGGGAGTATTTGTGATTTCCAGTGAGTTAAGTTGACAATGTTCACATTCGCGTTCAAAGTTCGCGCTTCAAAAAAAGCCAGTTTGCAAGCTCTGCTACTGTATGTGCGTGAACCAGGGACGTGCGGTCAGGGTAGGCAGGGTAGGTAGGGCCTCACCAAAGGAAATGTTGACATTACATTTATTAATTCCAAGAGCTTTATTAATTCACAACATTATTAATTGCATTTATTTTATTCCAAATATAATTTTTTGTAACAAAAATGTTCAGGAATACACATAATATACTCCTTTTGCCATTGTTTGCTCCTAAAAACCATTGTTTCATGCCGGAAATTCATGGCCATGGCCATTGAGGCAGAGGTTAGCAGTGCCTCTTTGGTCCATAGAACGTAGTTTACGTAGATTTGCGCATGCGCAGTCAGTTCTCATGCTCTCTTGAATTATCAACATTGAGGCAGAGACCGAGCTTGCTTCATGTCACGTGATCCACTCGCTCTCACTCACTTCGCGCTTCCCGATACTGAGAATCTAGCCGTCACCTCTGCCACATTTGTACTGTATGTCTATCTGTGCGATTATGGTGCATTTCGTAAGGGTTAAAATCAGTGGCGTAATTTTGTTTTAAAAAAGTGGGTGGGACAAGTGGGTGGGACAGGTGTGTGTGTGTGTGCGTGCGTATGTGTGTATAAATTAATGAATCGCGTGAATAAATAAATATCGGTATATCCAACTTCTTAACGTGTGTAGTTTAATGGTCCAGTGGTAGAACTTTTGCCGAGCATGTCAGACGTTCTGGGTTCTGGTTAGAATCCGCACTCGTATAGTTTGTTTGTTTGTTTGTTTTTTTAATCAAAACCGAATATGTTCATCGGTGGTTGTATTATATCAAGCAGGGTGTTTGTGTGCATTTTTGTTTTGTGATTTCACCGGAACGAACAAAGAGTCTCCGAAACGGATTGAAGCGCGCGTGCATGTGTTACACATGTAGAAAGAAGCAGGCGTCGTTTCTGGTGCAACACATTTAATAAAGGGGTTCTGCATGCAATCCTGCAAGACAGATGTAACAGTATACAGTTGTAGCGGTGGAAAATATGCCGCCACCTTGTGGGGGAAATGTTCAGCAATATACTATGGAAGATCGAGTGAGCAACAGGATCTGTGTCCCCCCACCCAATGCTTTTGGTCTCGGTACAACTACTGAGTTGTAAGTTGTGCCTATCGTGCTGCAAAGTTGGTAATGCTCAAGAGTCGGGCTCCAGGATTTACTCAGTGCACGGCCGCTACCTGAAGTGTGTGTGTTTATGTAGAAAACTCACGTTAATTCTAGTTAACTACAAAACCCACCGTCCCACTCCTTAGTATAGCCTAAACAACTCAAAATTATAACAGTGTTAGCTTGACTAACAAAAACAACATTTATTGTTGCTGCATGAATTTTAGTTCTCAGCTTTCCTGGCCTTCACAGGAAACATAAACAAACAGATTCAAATGCAGTAAAATCACAATGAAATAAAAATGTAGAAAACAATAAAGAATAAAAAGAATCAATAAATTTGTATCGGTTTCAGTTCAATCTCCGTCTGCCAACAGAGTCACCTAACTGAAACAGTTCACAGATTCATTCAGTTGACTCAATCTTACAGATAAAGTTCACTTGGATGATCACTCTGGTTCAGATGTTCACTTAAGAAAAGTTCACTCCAATTCGGTTAAAAAATATCCAAAAGTCCAACTCAAAAATCCAGGAAAAAGAAAAAGAAAGTAAGCTTTGTCCACTTATGAGTTCACGTGTTCAAAAAGGGCAGCTATACCTACAAAAACAGTCCATGAATCCCTTTGCAGGCAAATTCACTTATCACAGTTTCAGGATAGATAACTGTATGATTGAACAGTTCAGTTCTGATCACTCATAGACAAAAATTGGTATTTGCTTACCAGTTTTCAGTTGAAAAGGAAAAATAGTGTACTTCACCACTTTCAACTCGGGGATGAGATGCTGAATGATGTCCTACGGAAGGCAGGGTAATGTCTCTTCACTCACTAAACCCTCTGCGATTGTCCTCGCGATCCTGGCGACAGCTGCTCAACTCAACGAGGCCGCAATCTCAGCTGTTGGGGCGCAATGAGAAGACTAACAATACGCAACTCTATCCGACGACACAGCAAATCTCCTCTCACTCGATCAGTGACAGTTTTCACAGTTTCACGTTCGTTCGAGTAAAATGAAACAAAAACTGTTTAAACAAAGAAAACGCGAGAGTGTTCAACTCCTTCGCGGCTAAAACTTTATGAAACTAACATTCACACTAACACAGGCCTTTTGCCCAGCTTCACGCACGAACACGGTAGAAAACTCGTTTTACCACTTACTACAACAAACTTGTTCACAGAGACGGAGACTCAGAGGCAACGTCATGCAGCTCTAATGTGTGTCGCGGGTCTAAACGTAACTTTTTAACGTGATTAGATATGCGAGATCAACATACATCTTCAGCTCACCGCTGCTCTTCTCCTCTCTTCACGTGCAACTCTGCTCTCAACACTCTAATACACATAGACAGTATAAGAAGCTAATACAGTACACACTAACTCCAAAATGGCGACGTAACTCGTCATATCCACCAAGATGGCGACGCACGTATCAAAAATCAAAATCAAAGTCCCTACAACCGAACTTGTAGATCCCCTACACAGTCAATCACAAGTGGAGCATCTCAAATCGGTGTGTTATCCATCTGCTCGTCTCCATATTAACTGCTATATTTTACACATTCTCAAATTCAGTATGACATTTTCGAAGTGCTCATTATAACTATTCCCTGCTGTTCACTAAACTAAATTAACATTCACTTGCAAATACAGTTTGCATATCAAACATGTGAACATACAGTATCTCTTGCCCCATATCAAAAATAACAAATAACCCTTGTTAAACTTAATTTGAACCCACATTTCCCTTTGTCTGTTCTGTTTGTCTGTTTGTCTGTTGTCTGTTTAAACACTTTTTAGAGTACATACCTTCTCTTTTCCAGCCTGACTTGTTTACTCTAAATCTACACTTTAATGTTCCCTAATGTGACATTTCACGACTCTTTTATACAATTATCGAGCAAATCACGTAGTTTGAGTTTCCATTAACTCTAATGCCCCCGCTGCATACAATTTGCACAAAATGGCGGACACCCGCGAACTCCACGTGCGTTACTGAACTCGCGTCCCTTAAACTATTCATTTACCCATCAATATCACACAACAACTAAATAAACATTACTGTGCCTCCTGTATTTCTATATCTTTCACACAATACCGATACTCGTTTCACATACAAGCTTTCTTTTAAATCTCTTTATTAGTTTTTCTGCTTGGAACATCAAGTCAACAGATAATAACATTGAATTTATGAAATTATCATTCCCCACTGTTAATACCCCAATACAACCCTCCCTCAAATAAACAACCTACAGCTTCCAATGAAAAAAAAAACCCACAAGAATGGAATAAAATAAATGCCCAGCTTAAGTGTCTTGGGAGTTAGCCAGTAAATAATCCAGAAAGGGGCGCCACAGTCCATCAAAGGTTTTCAAAGAACCAGTCCGTGATAATCTATTTTTTTCCAATTTAATGCAAGCAAACACTTCTTTCAGCCATGTATCAAAGGAAGGGGGTGAGGCATGTTTCCACTTCAAAAGTATGAGACGTCTCGCTAACAAAGTAGTAAAGGCTAGAGCCTTTTGAACCGTTACTGAAAGGTTAACATCAACAATTATCCCGAAAATGGCCAGGAGTGGATTTGTATCAAGATCTATGGCAAAGACAGGGCCGGCGCCACGGGGGGGCGTGAGGGGGCGACGCCCCCTCAACGCGACTCTCCCGCCCCCTCAGATCACCATGAATGTAAACGGGATTTTACTGATAAAATATGCTATTTAAAAATCCCATTTTGGCAATTACATTTTCTTATTTTTGTGAATATTAAGCTAAATTAAAAATATTTTAGTTAACCCTTTCACACGTAAGTTAAAAAAATTCCATTTGACCCCCCAGCGTGAGTTTTTAAAGGCGATCGTTATTTAGAAGCTGTCCCTTTAATGTTTCCATGGTGACGCGTCATTGCTTGTCACGTGACAGAGCGCAACCACAACACAACGCTGAATGAATGATGATCTGCTTTTATGTCATTTTTCCTTTTTTATTCAAAATATTCACAAATGTATTAGCTATAGCATGAAACACTGATATTCCGATTGTCAAATATGTGTAAGTGGATGTGTTTTGTTGTTTAAACACCTTTATAACGATCGCGTTAGTTGAGCTGTATGTGCGATGGGCGGTGCCATGTTGGTTTGTGCCACAGTTCAGAGAGTCGGATCTGTTGGATTTACAGCACGTCAATTTCTCCACTAATCACGAAATACATGAAAGTAAGTGGCCGGTGAATTTGATTTAAAAAAACAACACATTTCAGCACTATAACGACTCTAATTTGACAAACGAACAAAATTAATGCTCTGCTAGTTAACTGAAGATGTTTTATTAATTTGTATTGGTACATCCGTGCCGCGAAGATGTTTTAAAAAGTGGTGGGGACAATATCGACCCTGGCAAAAAAGTGGTGACGTGCGTTAATGTGAACGCCCCCTCTCGGTATTTCAGACGCCCCCTCATCAGCGCTCGGCTGGCGCCGGCCCTGGGCAAAGGCATCCCTCAAAGTCTTGAATATTTTAGTCCAGTAATCAAATAATTTAGGGCATCCCCACAACATATGGATTAGATCTGCTGGTGATTGCTTGCACCTATTACATGCATCGCTGACAGATGGGTATATTTTAGCAAGTTTAGCATTTGTATAGTAAACCCTATGTAGGATCTTGCACTGTATCAGGCCATGTCTTGCACATATAGATGATGTGTGAGTGAGATCGAGAATACGTTCCCAATGTTCATCAGAGATCTCAAATCCCAAGTCTTGCTCCCACGCACCTCTGGTCCTACTTGCCAAGCCTGGATTAATATTGTGAATCAGATTATACATGACAGAGATACAACGTTTTAACTGTGGTTCAAGTTTTAAGAAGTCATCTAATGGAGATTCAGGGGGGCGATTAGGAAAGTGAGGGAATAGTTTTTGCACAAAGTGCCTGACCTGGAAGAAACGAAATAAATGGGAGTTAGGTAGGTCAAATCGTTTGGAAAGGTTATTAAAGGATGAGAAAACTCCACTCTCATAGAGATCATCAATGGTCTTTATGCCTTTATCAGACCATATTCGAAATGCCTCATCCATATTAGAGGGTGCAAAACTGTGGTTTTTGAAAATGGAGGACCTATGCAAACCAGTGTGCTTTCTAAACTGAGCCCATATCTTAATTGAGTGAGATACTACTAAATTTGAACTAATGTTTGTAGGCAGTGGTAGTTGAGAGCATATAACTGAGTGCAAAGAGAGGCGTGCTGAGGACTGTTCCAGGTAGACCCAACAAGGGGGTTCAGAATTCAGATTGTTCCTCCAATATAAACATTTCTGAATATTGCAAGCCCAATAATAGTGCAAAAGGTTTGAGAGTGCAAGACCTCCCTTGTTTTTAGGGAGCTCCAAAGTTGATTTCTTAATTCGAGCTGGCCTATTTCCCCATAAAAAGGACATTATTCGTTTGTCCAAATCCACAAAAAACTTTTTCTTAAGGAAAATTGGGATATGTTGAAATAAGTACAAAAACTTGGCGAGAACAGTCATCTTGATTAGGCTTATACGCCCAGCAAGAGAAAGCGGCAGCTTAGCCCAACGTTCCATGTCAGACTCAACCTTTTTAAGTAAGGGGACAAAATTTGAAGGATACATTCCAGTTAAAGATTTGGTCACAATAATACCCAAATACTTAAATCCATCAGCCACCCATCTAAATGGTAGGGGTGAGTGTGGAAGGTTATCCGCTAAAGAATTTACAGGGAACAACTCACTCTTATGAAAGTTAATCTTATACCCTGAAATTTTACCGACATGGTTTAGAATGTTCAGAATAGTAGGAATAGAAGCCTCTGGATCAGAAATAAAGAGTAAAAGATCATCCGCATATAGGGATAACTTATACTCTCTACCCTGCCGATTTATGCCTTTAAAATTTACATCCTCACGAAGCCAGATAGCTAAGGGCTCAATGGCAATGGCAAAAAGCAAAGGCGACAAAGGGCAGCCCTGTCTAGTGCCCCTCTGAAGCAAAAATGGTGGTGAAACCACACCATTAGTCAACACAGATGCCTGTGGAGAGACATACAATAGTTTGATCCAGGAAATAAAACTATCATCAAAACCAAAGATTTCCATTACACGAAATAGATATGCCCACTCGACTCTATCAAACGCCTTTTCCGCATCTAATGCCAGAACCACTTCTGGCACCTCAGAACTAGGCATATTGAGAATATTGAAAAGTTTTCTTGTATTAAAGAACGAGTGTCTTCCAATCATAAAACCTGTTTGGTCATCCGAAATTATTTGAGGCATCACTTGTTGTAAATGCAATGATAAAATCTTGGTTAAAATTTTATAATCCACGTTTAAAAGTGAGATGGGTCTATAGCTGCCACACAGTAAGGGGTCTTTGTCTTTCTTGGCAATCAAAGTGATTGACGCTAGCGACAGAGTGGGAGGTAGAGAGCCTTTAGAAAGAGCCTCGTTAAACATATTCTGTAGTGCAGGTGCTAGGGAAGTAGAGAACGCTTTATAGAACTCAGTAGTAAACCCATCGGGGCCTGGTGACTTGCCATTCTGTAAAAGCTTGATAGCTTCAACCACCTCAGAAACTGATATTGGGACACCAAGGGTCCTAGTCATGGTGCTGTCAATGTTGGGAAAAGTGATCTTATCCAAGGGCCATTCCCAACAGTCAGAACCTAAGGGAAACTCAGAAGTATAAAGGCCTGAGTAAAATTCTAGGAAAATGCTATTAATTTTATGTGGATCGTTAAACACGTCTCCCTGCTGTGACCTTATTCCATTAATCAACCTTGATGCTGCTGATGATCTAGCTTGATGTGCTAATAATTTACCTGCCTTATCACCCAGTTCAAAAAAACATTGCTTAGATTTAAGCAACTGCACTTCAGCCTTATTCGTGGTCAAAAGATCAAATTCCGTTTGTAAACGAAGGCGTTCTTTATATAGATCTTTATTTGGATCAACAGCATACTGACTATCTAAACTCTGTAGGTCCTTAAGAATTGTATCCAATTTAAACTTGTCGGCTTTATTTTTACCAGAAAAATAAGAAATGATCATACCTCTTAAATATGTTGGCATATCGTTGACCTAAAAAAATAGGGCTATTTGGTCAGTCAAAAATTGTTTAAAATCATCTCTGGCCAGAAAGAAAGAGGGGAAGCGCCATTGTTTAGGAAAAGATGTAAACTGGGAGAGATTAACGTCAACAGAGGTGGGTGCGTGATCCGAAATAACAATGCTGTGATATTCACAGTTTGATAGGTTTGAGAGTAGTCTGTTGTCTAATACGAAAAAATCTATTCGTGAATATGATTGGTGAACATGGGAGAAAAACGATTAGGCCCTATTCGTGGGAAATTTTGATCTCCAGGGATCGGACAGGCCCAATCGCCCAGCAAAGCTATTTAATATTTTGGCCGAATTAGTTGATACACAAGGTTTGCTCGAGGATCGATCTAAAACAGTGTCTTGAACAAAGTTAAAATCACCTCCTATTATCACATGTCTCTTATCAATATCAGGAATGGATGAGAAAAAATTAGATATAAATTTGTCATCATCCCAGTTAGGGGCATAAATACTTGCCATAACGACAGGCACATTTCTGATTTTGCCAGTAATTAGGACATAACGCCCATTAGGATCAGACAAAACATTAGCCAACTCAAAAGGGATACTTCTGTGAATAAGAATCGCAGCACCTCTTGCCCGAGTACTAAAATTTGAGTGATACAAATGGCCCACCCATGCTCTTTTAAGCCGTTGAATATCACTTGTCTTAAGATGGGTTTCTTGGAGAAAGAACACATCACCCCTAAGATGTTGGAGATGAGACATAATGCGGCTAATTTTAATATTATTATTAACCCCTTTAACATTCCATGATATGAAACGAGTACTGGAACTCTCTTTAGTCTTAGCCATTATCTATCTGCCACATGACAGCTTCATGTCTGAGCAAAACGCAAAAGAATAAAGGAAAAAAAGAAAACTCCAAGGAAAATAAAAACCACAATGAAGCAAGGTGGAAAACCATGGCAAACAAAGAGCAAAAAACAAAACAAAAATAATCCCCTTTCACAATCCTAAATCCCACACATACAAGCTTTCATTACCGTTGTGTCTGATCACGCTCTTTCCACGAGTAATAACAATACAATTTTAGCGCTCAAAACCTACTTAACACAACAAAATACTAAACATAACTGTTACTGGACCCCTTGACTTGTAATAAACGTAAGCCATCTTACCTGCAAGACAGATATAACAGTATACAGTCAATCACAAGTGGAGCATCTCAAATCGGTGTGTTATCCATCTGCTCGTCTCCGTATTAACTGCTATATTACGCGTTCTTGAGCAGACCTTGGTGAGCGCTCCCTCTAGCGGTTTGGATACTTTATGCCACGGTATACACATGAATAAATACCATTCTTGCAGATCCCTATTAAGGCAACTAAACAGGAGTCCAGGACTTCAAGCACTTTCAGAAATTTTGTCTGAATAGATTACTTTTAATATACCTGTATAATAGTCTCAAATTTTAAATGGGGGGGGGGGGGGTCTTCTGTTTTAATTTACACTAGTGCCACACTCTCCCCCACACAACCAAATGTCTCCTGACATTTTAAAATAACTTGAAACAAATTTAACAGTTTCTCATCAGGAGTCTTTAACAACTCTCAACTATGCTCCAAGGTCTCCAGAAATAACCGCTTGGGGCCGGCAACTGCTTTACTTCTACCGAGCAGTCCCTTTGGACCAAAGAAGGTTGGCCTAAGGTATCATACGTAAATACCACTGATTTCTGTCTCTGTCGCTTTGGATAAAGTCTCAGGAGTTTTGGAGAGTCCATCTCAGACTCACTGTCATTTACACCATTATCACTGTCAATGTCTCCATGACTTAAGCAGGGAACATTTTTCTCAAGGTTAAGGGGCAAATCCCCTCCTACAGAACAATTTAGAAGGGGCAAATCCTCTTCGCTCTGAAGGGGCAAATCCTCTTCGCTCTGAAGGGTTCCATCTCGAGGCTTGAAAGGCAGCGCTCTTGGGTTAAGAGGCATGCGATCCTCCTCTTGCCACTGACCGGTAAGAACATACTCCTCCTCTGAATCACTTTCAGCATTTACTGGAATCTGACTCTTTTTGTCTCTGTCACTCTTACTCCCTTTAGCCATATTTCGAGTGTTCTGTGAGCGAAGTCGATCAGATTTTTCCATTTCCAGCGGCAGGAAGTCACACGGTAGGAGAAGATTTCTGTGGATGACACGGCTTTTCCCCTTCTCGCTTTCAGCTCTCACCTCATACACCGGACTTTCAGCGTGTTTCCTTTCCTTAACCACATGTACCTGATCTTCCCAGTATGACCGTATCTTCCCAGGGCCCCCCCCTAGGAGTCAAATTGATCTTCCATACAACAAGTAGTACGGCGCGAACCCTTTTGCTTCACTTCTTGTGCAATTGTAGGCATGAACCACTTTGGCCAAGGAATTCTTCCAGTCTACTTTCTCCTCATCTGCAAGTGTACGGAGCATGGACAATAGAGTGCGATTGAATCGCTCCACTTGTCCATTGCCTTGTGGATGGTAGGGTGTTGTGTGTGATCCGCAAATCCCACAGAGTCCTTTCAGTTTCTTCATCAATTTGTTGTCGAATTCTTTGCCCATGTCATGATGAATTTTACAGGGAAAACCAAACTTTAAAGCAAAGTAATTGATATCTTAGCAGATTTATCTCTGGTTGCGTACGCCTGTGCAAATCTAGTGAAGTGATCCATTACCACAAGAATGTATTCGAAACCTTGCTTGCAGGTCTCCAAATGAAGAAAGTCGATTGAGACCATTTCAAATGGATATGTGGTGTGAATCGGGGTTAACGGTGCTCGAGTTTGTCTGACTGGCTTTTTCTTTTTCAGACACTCGCATACTTTGGTGACAAAGTGCTCCACATCTCTCTGCGTTCTTGGCCAGTAAAAGCGCTCTCGGATAAGGCAGAGGGTTCTCTCCACGCCCAGATGACCCATCTTTTGGTGTAGTTCATTTAGAATCAGGGAATGGTAAGACTTCGGCAGGAGCAACTGTTCTCTTTTCCTGGTTTTCCTATACAGTACTCCATCTTTACCCACACAGAGTTTAACCCATTGTTTCAACAGGATTGCCACCTCAGGATGTTCCGCTTTTACTGCCTCTTTACCTGGTCGTTGATCTTTCTCCTTGAACTTCAGGACTGTCCCGATAATACTGTCATTCTCCTGAGCTTCTCGAATCTGGGCTGGGGTCAGTGGTGGACCCAGGTCACCTTGGTCTCTCTCCCTCACTAGACTCAAGGCATTTAAGTGAATGCACCCTGTTCCTTGTGAAGGATTTTCACACTCCACTACCACTCCTTCCACTGAAGCTTGAAGGACTTCTGGTTGCATTTGTTCTGTGCACTACTCCATAAACTTGTCGATGTCCAGCGGCATGCGTGACAGACCATCTGCATCTGCAGTCCTTTTTCCCGGCCGGTATTTTATAGAAAAGTTAAAGTCGGCAAGCTGTGCAACCCAGCGGTTCCCGGTGGCATTCAGTTTGGCGGTGGTGAGCACATAGGTCAGAGGATTGTTATCTGTGTAGACAACAAACGATGGGGCATAGTACAAGTAATGGTGGAACCGCTCACAAACAGCCCACTTCAATGCCAGAAATTCCAGCTTACCAGAATGCATGTGGTCATTTTTCTCTGGGGCACTTAGTGTTCTAGACCCGTAAGCCATCACTACCATCTTTCCATTCTGGCGTTGATACAGTATCGCACCCAATCCTTCCTGGGATGCATCGCAGTGTAGCACAAAGGGCTGGGTGAAATCTGGGAAACCCAGGATTGGAGGTTTTGCAAGGTGATCTATCAGGTTGCTCAGTGTCGCCTGATGGGTTTGTGTCCACTCAATGGGTGTCCGTGATGTTAGATTACTTTCTTTCCTCGACCGGGTGGGTTTTCCTTTCCTTGAGACCCTTCCTGATTCACCTGAACCCCTTTCTCTTGCTGTTAGTAGCTGGTACAGCGGCTGGGCGATGCATGAAAACTTTGGGATATAAGAACTAGGGATGCAACGGTACACGGTAAAATCCCGGACCGTTCGGTCAGCCCTGCACGGGACAATCTACCCTCGTGTCCCGCGGGACTTCGGTTTTGCCATTGAGTTCGCGCTGATCCTTTTAGTTTTTGCTTTAAGCCTTGTTTATACTCGACGCGTCCGCACGAGCGCGAGTCTCCGCTGACTGCGCGCGCACCTCTCCAAACGGACGAGGCGTTTATACTTGACGCGCTCGCCGTTGTGCTATTCTGTGAAACGACAGGGGCGACTCAGAGTAATTCTCCTCTAAACCACCAGGAATCAGCAGTGAAGAAGTAGTTTGCCGTTTATTAGTAGTTTATTAATTGCTGATTCATAAAAGAGTAATAAATGCAGTAGGTTTATTGTAGCCTACTTTCACTGGATGTAAACTAGTTAAACAACTGAAGCCTGAGTGTTTAAACCTTAATTTCATCAGCAGGGCTTATGGTGTGTTCACACCGAACGCGAATAGAGCGTCAAATACGCGTCTAGTTAGACGCTTGAACATTCGTTCGAGTTCAAATTTTTCAACTTGCGCGGAAGACATTCGTGGCAAACGCGTCGCCCAATTCGCGTCATTCGCAACGCCCGGCTCGAATGATGCGTCTATTCGCGTCTTTGCATTGACTTTGTATGTAATCTACTCGCGCAAATAATTAAATTCGCATTCGGTGTGAACACACCATTACTGTTATTGTACGCTTATTTTGTAAATGTAACCAATTACTTTAGACAAGTGCAAACTGGGTGCTTAATGCAAATGTGTTCCTATTCACAAAATGAGAGGCTTTTATGGTCGCCCATCAATGCAAATGTCTCTGTGTATAGAAGGATCATAAACATGCTGGTACAGACGTACCAGTTCGGCCAGATGAGATTCGGCTCGAAGTCGTTCATCTTCACAGAAACACAGAAAGATAACCGGTGCATTGGGATTCCATACACATTGATGTTCTTCCTACTGTGACATTTTGTTTATGCTCATAAGAAAAATAAAACATATTTTTGGGATGAAATAGCAGTCTCTTTCTGCACAAAACGTGTACCGAAACCGAACCGAGACCGTGGCCCAAAAACCGAGGTACGGACCGTACCGTGGGCTATCTGTACCGTTGCACCCCTAATAAGAACGGTAATAAGACAGGAACCCTAACATCTTCCGTACGTCGCCCACTGTGGATGGTGTCCTCTCCTTCAAGGCCTGCACTGGAGCAATCTCCGCTGGGTCCATCGTATAACCTTCACCAGACACCATCTTCCCCAGGAACCTCACTTTGCGCTTGAAGAGCTCACATTTTTTCGGGGTGAGCTTTACACCATGCTCTTTGTAGAGCTGGAGCACCAGCCGCACATGGGCCAAATGATCTTCAAAACTGCTGCTCAGTGTTGGGCAGTAGCGTCGCTACAAGTAGTGACGCTACTAGTTTAACTACATTTCCCAGTAGCGTGGTGGTAGCGTCGCTGTTTTCTGAATCAAATAGCTTTTCAGTAGCGAAGCTCTTTTTTTGATCAAGTAATGCGGTAGCGTCTCCACGCTACACACAAGCTACATTTCCCCAAGCATTTCTAAAGTTCAAGCTCAAATCGATGACAACTGTTAAGTATCACTGATCCTGAATAAGTGACGATGACTTCTTCATGTGTTTTACGGCGGTTGGCAACCATAGGACCATATCATTCCCGCGATGCGGAAAACACGGACAGGATCGCGGAATCCAGGCGTAAAAACGGAATTTACTGTAACACTGAAATTCACGGAATTGTCATATCTTGGATGAAAAGTAAGTCAGTAAATTTAAATAAAATCGCGAAATATTGACCACTAGTGTATGTGAATATTCGCATAAAGAGTATTTAAAAAGGAATCATGCATGATCTGCGTGTCTCTGAATGAACCATTTGATGAAGTTTTATTTACCACAACACTCAAACGCACACTGAAGCATGCATGACGCTCGCGATATTTTCAGTTTATATGAGGACATTAATGCGTGAACTGTATCTACACAGCCGCTCTGAGAGTCTCTTCAGCAGCATTTTAGCTTGATTTGAGAAAAACTATCGTCATATCATGAAAACACACAGACTCAAAGGGCTACACGGCAACCCATCGAAATAAAAGGTTGGTTTACCCTTTGAAGAAAGTTTTGCTTAAATCATTACATTTTAAAACATTGGTTATTACTATGGAATTAAACCATTAAAATGGAATCAAGAAAAAAAAAAAATTTACATTTTTTTTTAAAAGTCACAGTGCCCTAAATGTACTAATTAATTTTAATATTTTAATAGATGATTGTTAAATTGTATAAGTTTCATGGTTTCAATTAATTAGACATGCTTTTTGTCCAAAAATATTAAAATGGGAAAAAATTGAATACAGAAAAATTTAAATGGAAAAATAATAATAATTTGGAATGTGAAAAAAAAAATTAAAACAAATCATAGGGCCCTCAACTACAACCAGCTTTTAGGTGTATTACCACCACATTCTGCTCCGGACGTGGACATCACGTACCAATCTCAATCCTTGGCCTGACACTTGTGAAATTTGCTTAATAGAAAGATGCACACACTCCCGACACATGGTTTTGTTATAGTTTTATATAATTATATGGTTTTATATAGTTATGTTTTTGTTTGTGAATAAACAATTGAACTGATAAATTATGACTGCCTATCTGTTTGACTGACATGTTTAAAAATGATAAAAATGAATAAAATAAAAAAATAGCTTAGATGTAGAAAGCTACTTTTGCCATTTTGCTGTAGCTTAGCTTGCTACATTTCCCAGGGTGGTAGCTTCAGTGTAGTGAAGCTGAATTTAATGTAGAGTAACTGTTAGCTTAGCTCACTACATTTTCTAAGTAGCTTGCCCAACACTGCTGCTGCTATGGACCAAGTTGTCATCTAGGTAGGGTTGACATATTGTGTCCTTAAGGCCTAACAAGCAGCTTTCCATACTTCTTTGGAACTCGGCTGGTGCCGAACTCAGCCCAAATGGGATTCGTATCCATTGGTACAGCCCCCATGGGGTTATAAATGCTGATAGCGGCTGGCTCTCCTCATCCAGGAAGCCCTGGTGGTATGCCTTCCCCTGGTCCAAAACAGTAAACCAAGTGCTTCCACCTAACGCATTCGCAGGCAAGTACACGCGTTTTCTCCCAATTTTCACCACCCCCACTGTTACCTCTTGCTCCTTCCTCTGGATCAGTTTCATCAGTGTGTGTGCCTCGCTGTGGGTGATCGAAAATGCGGCACTCATTGTATGTTGCGTTTTCCTCTCTCTCCACACTCCGGGGCATCTTCGATCCTGTTCACAACCTCTTCGATTACGTTGTACCCAATGATTGGATCTTCCGCTACTGTTAGATCACTGGACACCAGCATGGGTACTTTTAACAGTGGTGTTGGGAACGGACCTCCATCCAGTTGGAAATTAACCTCCACCCACCCAATGAATGGAATCTCTGTGTTGTTCGCTGCCAGCCCAGTCAGGGTTGCCTCTACCAACAACTCTTCCAGTGGCCGAATGAAAGTATCTGGGAAGTGTTGTTGTCTCCAAGCATCATTTATAATGCTAGCTTGTGCCCCTGTGTCCCACAGTGCCTCCATCGGCTGACCATTCAGACGGCAGTTGACCAAGCAGCGCTTTCCAATCAATTTAATGAGCTGTGATTCATGTTGGGGTGGGAGATACTTTACAGCACAGAGATTGGTATTGGCTTTTACTGAGGTTGAATTAAATGCATGGGCATTTGACATGGCCACTTGAGATGGCTGATTACTTTGTATGCGGTCCCCAGAAAGGATAGATGCAGAGGAATGGGACACTTCTGGGAGGACTACTGATGGCCCCGTCTCAGCAGTCCTTGGTCGTTTCCCGACTGTGAGCTCTGTACTCTGCATCCACGTGAGAAATGGCCTGTTTGTCCACATTTGAAGCAGTGTTGACAGTTTTCAACTACTTGCTCTTCCCTACATTTCTTACGGCCTCGCTGTCGTTCTTCTCTGTACCGGGAGGATGTCCTATTATTTGCTTCCATTGCAGCTGTAATCATCTGTCTCATTTCAGCTCTCAGCTCCTCCATGAGCTTTTGAGTGTCTGGAACCTCGTTATTGACCTTCTGACATTCTTTAGATTCCCTTTCTTTTACAGTTCTGATTGCCACAGCCATACCAGGCTCTTTTGCCGACTGCACAGCCATGGCAGGTGAGTACTCAGATCGTGGGTCGGTATGGAACTCATGTATGCGGGGAGGTTTACCTGCATGGAGCCTTTTCAGTTTCTCTTGTCGTTCACCTTCCAGCTTAGCAGCCTCATTCACTGCTTCAATCAGCTCCTCATCCGTTGTCCTGATGTTATTGAGATAGGGCTGTATCTGAAATTTCAGAGAGTCACTCGTAAGTCCGGTTTCAATTGAACGCAGAAATTTACGCTGGATGATATCTCTGCTATAGCGGTCATCATCGCCATCCTCAGCTTTCCACAGTAGCTTCTCAATTGCCCTGAAGATGAAGTTCTGAACTGACTCTTTGGGTTCTTGGGATACGTTTATGAGCTGGTGATACAGAGCAGTTGTACTGTCAACTTTGTAATGGCCCTTTAAGATGGTGTGTAACGACTGGAGCGCAAGACCACGCTTAATCTCCAACATATCTCTCAATGGCAAGCCTGGGGTGACAGCTCTAACCACTGCCTCTACTATCTCAGTCTCAGAGTGGCCTTTCTCTAATCCCACTTAGGGATGCAGCGATTACCGGATTTCACAATTAACCGCGCTTTAAAACGTCACGGTTAATTAATCGTAAAGACTGTGCTACACCGAGTGTTCTGCACGGAACGGATCTTTTACAACGAACACACTTACACCCGTGCTTAAAGTGCCGTGCTCAACAGCCACTATGGCAGAGGGACTAAGCAGCGACGCTCTATTTCCACCGACAAAACGCCTGAAATCAGCAGTTAAATCAGCAATTCTCTGCCCGAGGCGGAACTTGGGCCGATATATTCCGCCGCTATCTTCGGGCCGGGCGCTTGGTCTAGAGACGTGGCGCGGGACTAGATTTGATGGCCCAGTGCGAGTGCGAGCGCGGGCGCGGGCGATAATGCACGCACTCTGTGTGTGTGTGTGGGCTGCGGCTGCGGGAGAATAAAACAATTCGTGGGACTCAAAATACGAATATCAATGAATAAAACATAAAAACTAATAAATTGTTATTCATCTGTTGCAGAAAAGAACAACTAAAACAAAATTGAAACGATTTACAGGCCAGAGTTTCTATTTGTAACATGTTTGCAGCGTTGAGCGAAGTAGCCAATCACATACATGTGTGTTGATTTCTTAAACACAACGTCCAATCAGAAGCATTTAAGATAGACTGACTCCCCTCACCGCTCAAAACTGACTTTTTCAGTGAATTCTGCATGCTGGTAAATCCTCTGGTTATTATAACTAACAAAGTGTACTGTAGATATGATTAAATATTCATTGTGCAATCAGCTTAATTGATAATAACAGATGTTTGAGATCGCGATGATGTCAGTTTTTTAGGGATTATTAAGGGAGCGGCACGCGCATTCAGTCATGGCAGACCATGCACGCAGTAGCCTATGCTTTTATGTTAAATTACAGTTGTTTGTAAATTCGCACCTCTACATTTTGACAATGTTGTTTTGCACTTTCTTTTGCACTTCATTGTTTTATAGTTAGTGTTTGTTCAAATTCAGTTAATATTTTTAAATATTTGTATAGTTTGTTAAAATTGCACATTGCAACTGTTATTTTGACAAGCTGGTTATTTATAAATCTAATGTGTTATTTAAATTTAATACAGTGTTTAATTATTGTTAAATTTAGTACAGATCCTGTCCTGTAGTCTATCACACAGACAACCCAATAAACTGCTGATTTATTATCCCTTTATAGTATTATTTATGTTTTAAGTCAAATACCAACAAGATATTGGTTTCATGTTTTCAAGTTTTTTACCTCGAAGTTGAAAATTAATTTAGAACAAACTAAACACTTAATAATTTTGTGATTATTTAAATCAAAGAGCCCTGCAGCCTTTGACTTAATTTGTTATTTTTAAAAGAAAAATACTGGATGTTTACAAAGCACTTCTCTTTAATTAGTGTAATTTTATAATTTACTGTGTTGTGGCAGCAATAAATAACACATTAAAATCTGGTGTTGAGTGTTCATGTGATATTATACATTAGTAGTGTTGTGAAATTAATTGATGCATAATAATCTTGATAATCGTTAAATCGTGATTATTTCTCAGACAATAATCGTACTTACAAAATCTGTAATCGTTGCATCCCTAATCCCACTTCCATTTGGCGAATTAAACTGGGGTATGACAACTTTTCTTTCTGTCCACTTTCTCCTATCTGTCCCCAGATCTTAAATTCTCATTAGAGTCACTTCAGTCAGTTTCTGAGAAGGTTCAATACTCTTCTCATACCTTGTTCTACTGTTAAAAGGCTTGCGACTGTCTATCCTCCTTTCAGCCTTACAATAACTTTCCTCATCTCGCTGCGAGTGGCTAAGATACTTTTCTTCCAGCCCTCTTACATGAGTCGGTTTCTCTCCCGTCACCTCCACGTCAGTGGTACCTAATCTCACCTCACTCACGAGATCGTCCACCGATCGCAGGCAGCAACGAGCACTTTGATCACTTGATTTAAAAAACAACGCATTTCAGTGCTCGATCACCTCTTATTTAACAAACAAACGAAATGAATGCTCTGCCAGCTGGAGATGTTTTATTTATTTCTATTGGTACATCCAATAGAAAGGGAGATTGCAATATTCTAATCAATAGAATAGATTGCAAGAGGATTTAAAAAGTGGTCGGGACAATATCGACCCTGGCAAAAAGTGATAGATGTGTCTGAATGAACCATATTCCACTTTTTAATTTAAAACTTTAAATTGACAAAAACAACAGACTCGGAACAGTATAAATCTTTATACAATAAATCTTGCATGTCACAAATAACTTGATTCCACCTCCACGAATGAGACGAGTGTCGTTCATTTCCGCACCGAGTCTATTTTTGCTGTGCTCACGCGCCGAGTTAAAGTGACAACGCACAGTTCGTGGTCAAAATGAACATGACATGAAAATGTTGTAATATGCAACATCATAACCATATTGTAATATCACTTCATCATAAATGCATTTAATTAAATTCTACATTAAATACTAATATTTTCACAGTCATGTTTTTACTTTAAGACCGATGTAAAGCAAGGAAAACATAGATGTATCTGTTAAACCGTGTTTGTTTTGTTGTGAACTTGAATGTCATCTTCTGTGAATAAGACTGCAGTTACAAAAGTGAAACTACATGTACATGGCAGGTTATTTTGCTTAAGTTTCTAACTGACTGAAGATATAAGTTATTGTAACATTATTTTGTTAATAAATGTTTAAAATTTGACAATGTAGTGTGGTACATTGCGAACAAAGGTCACATATTATATTACATAAAAGTCTAGTCTAAAAATGGCAAAGCAAACTGTGCTTAAAAAAAATACATTTAAAAATCGAGAATCGAATCGAACCGTGACCTTAGAATCGAAAATGTAATCGAACTGAGGATTTGGAGAATCGTGACACCCTTACGAAGTACGCACGTCTACATAAGCACTGCAATCACGGTTTCAAGCCCCCCCTCAGTTCAGGCGGGATGTGTATGAGCGTAGTTCACTCGCCCATAACAAAATGACACAGGCCACCTCGGCCAAAGGTTACGTTGAAACCCTAGCAAGCGAAGTCCTCCTAGCATCGACTGGGAGGAAAAGACGGTTGAGTCCCGCCGTAGCCGGACCGCCGTCAAAGCATCACATCCTGTCAGTCCCCTCAGAGAAGGCTACTGCAGCAGACTAGTTGGCAGCCAACGAGCCGGTAACATTACCTGCTTGCCTGCACACAACCGCTATTTTTACGGCGACCCAGAGAATTCTCAAAAGGAGTATAATATCTGGCTATCCGACTCACGCCGTTGGTGTTTCAAGTGTAGAAAATGTGCCCACATCCCAGTGTTCACCCCTACACGCAAGCACAACACTTCCTGTGTCATTCACAAGTCAAGTCAAGTCAAGTATATTTATATAGCGCTTTTCACAATACAGATTGTATCAAAGCAGCTTCACAGTATCAATCAAAACAACATAACAATGTTCGACCTCCACGTTTGGTAGGGCTGATCAATGGTGTTAATGATTGGTTAATTAATTTGAATATCCCCATCTGAGCAAGCCAAAGGCAACGGTGGCAAGGAACCGAAAAACTCCATCAAGTGAGACTAATGGTGTCCTAAAACTCCATCAGGTGACCCAATGGAGGAAAAAAAAAACCTTGGGAGAACCCAGGCTCAGTCGGGGGCCAGTTCTCCTCTGGCGTTTATGAACTAGAGGCCGGATTTACAGTAACTGTAAGATAAAAAAAAATGATATGAATGCCTGGCTGAAGAGATGCGTCTTTAGTCTAGTTTTAAACTGGGAGAGCGAGTCTGAGCAACGAAGAATATCAGGAAGGCTATTCCAGAGCTTCGAAGCAAAATGTGAAAATGCTCTCCCTCCTTTGGTGGATCTGGATATCCTAGGTATGACCAGAAGCCTAGAATTTAGTGATCTTAAAGAGCGTGATGGATTATAGGGCGAAAGAAGATCCGTTAAATAGACTGGAGCTAAACCATTTAGGGCTTTATAAGTCAGTAGCAATACCTTGTAATTAATACGGTACTTTATAGGTAACCAATGTAGTTAACATTGCAAACTACTTGTCTTGCCTAAAAATTTGATACAGAATTTTGTTTTATTTTATCACTTCGGGGTAGGTACGTGAAATGAAATTTACAACTCTTTATCTGTAGAGTGGGAACGGGGTCCTCCATAGGGAGAGGCTAGTTGGCACTTCAGCACTGCATTGTCATCGGGTCCAGGCGAAGCTCCTCGTCAGATCTGGATACAGCCTGGATCCGGCAGGCTGCGGGAAAACCTCTGGATAAACAAAGACACTAAAATTAGCGTAGATGCCATTCTTCTTATAATGTAACGAGTACATCATGATTTAAGGGTAGTGTTCCCAGTTCCGGCTGACCTAATCTATGCAGCCTAACATTGAATTATAGAAGTCTATAATGTATTATGTGTATGCTACACTCTAAAAAATGCAGGGTTAAAAAATAACCCAACCTTAACCACGCCGCTGGGTCAGATTGCTCGATTGCTTCTGATTGCTCGATTGCTTCTGGCTGCCTGCTGTGAGTTTGTTTGCGTCGTGGCTGTCTAAGCCTCGTATTAGCATCGTATTTCTTTCTGTTTTTCCGTATTTCTTTCTTTTATCCTGCTTTTATCCTGCTTTGCATCATTTACCTCATAATTACAACTCGGACTGTTGAGCAGACCGTCTCAAGCGTGACCCAACACTGGGCCGTTACACCTGTGGGTCACGGCTGAGCGAGTCTTCTTTACACTCACTTACAAACGAACATTTTCTCGTCTATCGTGCGTCTACATTACACCCGTACCACTAAAAAGACGGATTATACCCAAGACTTCAGTCATAAATTAGTATTAATATTAATAGCATCACTGGTTGCATCGTTGCTAACTTACTGTCCATCTGTTAAAATGGCGAATATATCAGATGTATATCTACCTTTTGGTGCAGATGAGAACAGATTTGAGATGCTCGCGGTGCAGTCTGAATTAGAAGCTGTTGAGAAACAGATCCGTGACCTTTTAGAGAGACAAGCTGAGCTGAGAGACCGGCGTTTAGCTCTTGAAACATCACGCACCGATGCACACAGATCGGTGATTAACGTTAGTAACCCGCTGACCCTCGCCGCGTCTACTCCGTGCGTTTCTCAGCATTGGTCCCGAGCGTCCAGGTCCCGATCAGCCATGGTTTCATTCACTCCGGCTCCGACACAACACCACGAAGCCTGGGTGGTTCCGCGGAAGCCGCGAGCCAGGACCAGAATCTTTTCGCCCCTTCCGGTTTTCGAGATCTCCACTCAGAACCGCTTCTCCTCTCTTCGCGAAACGGAACGCGATGCTGTGATCATCGGCGATTCCACCGTCCGACACGTCCACGCTACGTTAGGTAAAAGTAAGGTGCACAGTCATTGCTTTCCTGGTGCTCGTGTTCTTGATATCGCTGCGCGGGTACCTGAGATCTTGAACGGTGACGAGCGCGTCGGAGCTGTTGTGTTGCACGGGGGAGCTAACGACACTAGGCTGCGACAGACAGAGGTTCTGAAGAAAGACTTCAGGAGCCTGATCTAAACGGTTCGCAGCACATCGCCTGAAACAACGATCATTGTGTCTGGACCGCTTCCCACGTACCGACGAGGGCATGAAAAGTTCAGTAGATTATTCGCGCTAAATGAATGGTTAATGTCATGGTGCAATGAGCAGAAACTGCTCTTTGTAAATAATTGGAATCTGTTCTGGGAGCGACCGAGGCTCTTCCGCGCTGATGGCTTACACCCAAGTAGAATCGGGGCAGATCTTCTGTCGGATAACATCTCTAAGATGTTAAACACCGTTTGACTAGTAACCAAAAATCCAAATCACAGTCTCTGCTGCACCAATTTAATTTATATTAATACTAGTGTAGAACATTGCATAGAAACTGTGTCTATTCCTTGTTTACTGAGATCAAATAATAAATCTACTGCGGGATCTAGAAAAAATCTAATTATTATTAAAACAAAAAAACACGCTATTAGTGAACAAAAACAATTTCTAAAGCTAGGTCTTCTTAACATTAGATCGCTCACACCTAAGGCGGTTATTGTAAATGAAATGGTCACAGATAATAATTTCGATGTACTGTGCCTTACTGAAACCTGGCTTAAACCAAATGATTATTTCGGTCTAAATGAGTCTACTCCGCCAGGATACTGTTATAAGCATGAGCCCCGTCTAATCGGTCGTGGCGGCGGTGTTGCAACAATCTACAGGGATATCCTTAATGTTACTCAGAAAACTCGTCATAGGTTTAATTCGTTTGAAGTACTTGTGCTAAATGTTACGCTCTTAGATGTAAGAAAAAAATCCCTATTATCTCTAGCCTTGGCTACCGTATATAGACCTCCAGGGCCTTACACTGTTTTCCTAAAAGAGTTTGCAGATTTTCTCTCAGATCTATTGGTCAACGTCGATAAAGCATTAATTGTTGGAGATTTTAACATACCGTATTTTCCGGACTATAAGTCGCTCCGGAGTATAAGTCGCATCAGTCAAAAAATGCGTCATGAAGAGGAAAAAAACATATATAAGTCGCACCGGACTATAAGTCGCATTTATTTCGAAATTGATTTCACAAAACCCAAGACCAAGAACAGAAATTTAATCTGGAAAGGCAAGTTATTCAGCTCCACAACAGCACACAGAACAACAGGCTGAATAGTGTCCGGTATGTTAACGTAATAGGGTTTCCCGCAGCACTAGTGTGCTAAGCTAGTGTTATACTTTCCGCGTCCGCAATTGCGCGAGGGTCCGCGTGACGTAAAAATCGTCATCGGAGGGTCTGCCCGGAGGTTCCTTGCGGACGTCCGTGTGCCTCCCATTTTTTGTAACCGCGCGTTCAAAGTACGCGCGGTCACTACTAGGTTAAAACCGCGAAAGCGCTTGGGAAAAACAAGGGACGTCGATTTTGAAGAGAGGCTGTGCGAAGAAGTCCGTCGCTACCCACACCTCTACAACCCATCGTTAAAGTTACTGTTTTATGATGCAGTGTGGAACGCGTTCACTGAGCGGACCTCGGAGGTCCTCCAGACAGTATAAATACAAGTAGTCCGCGTCCACGCTGTCCGCAGCTGTTTTTGTACGTGTCCAAACTGGAGTATAATCGAGCCTTAAGCAACACCAACCTGCCTGCCGCCTTACCTACCTCGTCAACAAAATGTATATGAGCGATATCCGCCGCGTTACTCTGTCCTGTTTAGAGCTTAGATTCTCTGCCCGAGCCCAATATTTCCGCCGCTATGGCCGGGCCGTGATCTAGAGACGTGCGGCGCGGGACTAGATGTGATGGCCGAGTGTGAGCGCGGGCGGATTCACTATGTGTGTGCGGCTGCGGGAGAATAAAACGAGGGAATTTCTTGCTTTTCAACCACGGTAAGAAAAAATCCATACCGTCCCAGCATTAGTAGACGGTAATGTTTTCTCTTGGTTCATCTCAGTCAGTATGAATTAATTTTGATATATAAGTCGCACCTGACTATAAGTCGCAGGGCCAGCAAAACTATGAAAAAAAGTGCGACTTATAGTCCGGAAAATACGGTACACATCGATAATTCAAATGATGCGTTAGGGGCTGCGTTTACAGATTTATTAAACTCCTTCGGGGTCAAGCAAAACGTCACCAGACCAACTCATCGTCTTAATCATACACTCGATTTAATTATATCATATGGAACCGATCCAACCGATATAGATATCATTCCACAAAGTGATGATGTCACTGACCATTACATGGTAACTTGCATATTACGTACGTCTGTAATATGTCATGCTGCGCCATGTTATCGACCAGGCAGAACAATCCTTCCATCCACCATAGATAATTTCTCAAATAGCTTATCTGATCTGTCTCAGCTGCGGCCTGAACCCAAACGAACAGATGAACTAGACGAACTAACTAGCACTATGAGCACCATTCTCTCTAGAACATTGGATATTGTTGCACCCATTAGATTAAAAAAGGTCAGAGAGAAAAGTATAGCACCATGGTACAATAATACTACGCATGCTCTAAAGAGAGAAACCCGTAATTTAGAGCGTAAATGGAAACAAACTAATTTAGTGGTCTTTAGAATCGCGTGGAAAGACAGTATGTCACGTTATAAAAAGGCCCTAAAAGCGGCCAGGGCTGAGCACCTCCGCAAACTAATAGAAAACAACCAAAACAATCCAAGGTTTTTATTTAACACCGTGGCTAGACTAACAAATAAACAGACGTCGTCTGAACAAAATACCTCGTTACAGTTTAGTAGTAATGATTTCATGAACTTCTTCAACGAGAAAATTGAAAGCATCAGAACCACAATTGTAAATGTTCAATCCTTGCTCCCGCCTTATGATTCGGCCACAATTGTCGCTCCGCAAGAGCAATTACAATGCTTTACAACTATAGAACAAAAAGAGTTAAACAAACTTATCACTTCATCTAAAACAACAACATGTTTATTAGATCCTATACCAACTAAACTACTGAAAGAAGTGTTACCTATAGTGGAAGAGCCTCTTCTCAATATTATTAACTCATCTTTATCTTTAGGTCATGTTCCAAGAACGTTCAAGCTGGCCGTTATAAAACCTCTTATTAAGAAACCACAATTAGATCCAAATAACCTAGTAAATTACAGACCCATTTCAAATCTTCCATTTCTGTCTAAAATATTAGAAAAAGTTGTGTCCGCTCAACTCGGCTCTTTCTTACAAGAAAATGACATCTATGAAAAGTTTCAGTCTGGATTCAGACCGCATCATAGCACTGAAACTGCGCTGGTTAGAATAACAAATGATTTACTTTTAGCTTCGGACCAAGGCTGTATCTCAATACTAGTTTTACTTGATCTTAGTGCAGCGCTCGATACTATAGATCACACAATACTCCTAGATCGACTACAAAATTATACTGGTATTCAAGGACAAGCATTAAGCTGGTTCAGGTCATACTTATCCGACCGCTACCATTTTGTCTATTTAAATGGAGAAAAATCGATCATAACTTCGGCAAACTATGGAGTGCCACAGGGATCTGTGTTAGGCCCTCTATTATTCTCAATATATATGCTGCCACTTGGTAATATTATAAGGAAACATGGAATTAGTTTCCATTGTTACGCCGATGACACTCAAATATATATTTCATCACGGCCAGATGAATACGCTAAATTATCCAAATTGACAGACTGTGTTAAAGATATAAAAGATTGGATGACGCGTAATTTTCTTTTATTAAATCCAGACAAGACAGAAGTAATACTTATCGGTTCTAAAAACCGTCCACAAAACCTCTCACAACACTACTTTAACATAGTAGGATGCCCTGTTACTTTATCCTCTACTGTAAAAGACCTGGGTGTTATATTAGACTGCAACCTGTCTTTTGAAAAGCATATTTCATATGTTACAAAAACAGCCTTTTTCCACCTTAGAAACATTGCTAAACTACGTAATATGCTATCAGTCTCTGATGCAGAAAAGTTAGTTCATGCATTCATGACCTCGAGACTAGATTATTGTAATGCTTTATTAGCTGGTTGTCCTGCATCCTCAATAAACAAGCTACAGTTAGTCCAAAATGCAGCCGCTAGAGTTCTTACTAGATCAAGAAAATATGATCATATAACACTGATTTTATCATCACTTCATTGGTTACCTATAAAGTTCCGTATTAATTACAAGGTATTGCTACTGACCTATAAAGCCCTAAATGGTTTAGCTCCAGTCTATTTAACGGACCTTCTATCGCCCTACAATCCATCGCGCTCTTTAAGATCACTAAATTCGAGGCTTCTGGTCATACCTAGGATATCCAGATCCACCAAAGGAGGGAGAGCATTTTCACATTTAGCTCCGAAGCTCTGGAATAGCCTTCCTGATATTGTTCGTTGCTCAGACTCGCTCTCCCAGTTTAAAACTAGACTAAAGACGCATCTCTTCAGCCAGGCATTCATATAAAATTTTAAAACTTACAGTTACTGTAAATCCGGCCTCTAGTTCATAAAAGCCAGAGGAGAACTGGCCCCCGACTGAGCCTGGGTTCTCCCAAGGTTTTTTTTTCTCCATTGGGTTACTTGATGGAGTTTCAGGACACCACTGGGTCACTTGATGGAGTTTTTCGGTTCCTTGCCACTGTTGCCTTTGGCTTGCTCAGTTGGGGATATTCAAATTAATTAACCAATCATTAATAACATTGATCAGCCCTTCCAAACTTGGATGTCTTTTTTTATTTTATTGTTTTCCACTAATAAACAAACATTGTTATGTTGTTTTGATTGATACTGTGAAGCTGCTTTGATACAATCTGTATTGTGAAAAGCGCTATATAAATATACTTGACTTGACTTGACTTGACTATAGGACAGAACACGCGCTGGGTTGGTTTGACCCAAGTGCTGGGTTTTTCCATTTAACCCATATTGTTGGGTCATTCATTTGACCCAACCAGTGGGTGAAATTGACCATCTTGCTGGGTTAAGTCTTACTCATGTGCTGGGTTATTTCATATCTCATTGCCTTATTAAAATTAGTAACAAATTTTTGTTATATTACGAATGTAAAATAATTATTGTCTCTGTCATACAATAAACCAGAGAGGCCACATATGTGATTTCAATCATTTATTTATATATTTTTACATTTTTAATACATCTCTTTAATATTTTGTTGTATACAATTATTACAATTATACAATGTATACTCATTCTAAGGTAAAAAAAAAAAACATAACGGAAACATAACGGTTCATTAAGTAAGGTCTTTATACACCACTGAAAACATATTTCAACGAATGTTATTTCTCGTGCCATTTATACGCCAAAATTGTTTTTTGCGTGTAAATGCTACGCACTGAAAACCGCTTGGGTAGGATTATGATATTGCATTTCTGTTAACAGATCCTCCTAAATATAACACAATGCACCTTTAAAAGTCATTAAGCAACTCATTTGAACTCTTATACGATTATGATTTCATTTATTAAGATGTGTTGATTTATTAAGAATAGCAACAAACATATAAAATGCGACTAAATATCACAGGGGCCTGAAAAACTGTTTTGCTCAAATTTGACAGAGGACGACTCTTTTCAATTAATTTGATACACTGCTTCGTGTATTTAACATGAAAAACAAAATAAAACTTTGAAACAAAGATCACTAGCCTCCAGCAAAGACTTGGTCTCGATGGCGTGGCCTGGAACAATGACAAAGGTCTGACGTGTCCCCCTCGTCGCATCCCTGATGATCCAGTCATTTTGTAAATATCCATGTTGGTCCTGTTGATTACACACAATCACTTAGAGTGTTGCAATATAACTGACATGCAAGGTTAAACTTTTTTTGTGAAAGTATTTATATTTTTTTTATTGCAAACATTACCAAATATGGCCAAATGTGAAAAACAAACAAAATGTCTATTTACACATCTAAATAGACATTTAGCAGTCAAAAGCCCTATTCGCACGGGATTAGTACTATATGGGGACCTCTAGTCATTTGTAATAATTGCGGAGGTTGTCTGTGATCTTAATCCCGTGCGAATCGGCCATGTCTGTAATTTGTAAAGTAAAAATTCCCCCGCAAACGACCTACCATATTTCGCTGAACACCGATGTCCAGTGATAATATTAGTCCTGTGCGAATCGGCATCTCTGTGATTTGGCGGATCGAATATAATTTTTTTAAGGTTTTTGTTTCATGCGCGCCTTTTTATCAATTTTTCGCGAAGAATGAGGCTGCGCTGGAGTGTTTTGATAGTATTTTGGGTGCTGGGTCATATCGCTATACACCATACAGCTATACAATTTTCTGAAAGAGAAAGCTGAAAATCATCAGAAGAGCAAAAGCAAAAATAATGATTAGATGGAGATGAATGAATGACATATAGCAGCATGCGGTAAAGAACATTCTTCTGTTCATGATATCATACAGATAGACCAATAATAACGGCAAGACATTTCCAAGCAATAGCCTCGCCGTCATATCCGGGAGATAAGTCAGTAAATTTGAGGATAATCACAGGCTTCAGCTATCCCGTGCGAATGCGCCACACGAAATTCAGATGTGGGGGGGTAATTTAAAAATCACACGAGGTCCCCAGATAGTACTAATCCCGTGCGAATAGGGCTTAAAATAGTGTGGGATTCATGTTAAGACAAAAACACAATTTGGAAAATGGATTCATGATGTACTCGCTCATTATAAACATTTTGTAAATTTTGAACACAAAAAAAGTTATGGACTGCAGCTTTAAAAATTAACAAAAATCTATTTAAAAAAATGCAATTTTATGTTGCAAACAGAGATTGCACCTTTAAATATTCTAAACCTAAATTACTTTCATAGTTATCAAGCATATCAAACGTCAAAAACTTACAGGTTGCATGTCAAGGACCTCTGTGCCTGGTGGGTCTGAAGCCCTTTCCTCCTCTCCTGTAACGTTAGATGGATGGGGGAAGCAGAGTTTGCAGGACCTTCAAAGCTGTCCTCCTTTTAGCAGCTAAACAATATGAGCATAATACATAAAGTTGCATTAACATTTAAATAGTATGATGTATATAACAATTCATATTTCTAAAGTAGCATTTCTGACTTTTCTGCCCTGGTGTTTAAAATGGCGCTGTTGTCAAAATAGCAAAAACGATTATTTGGCCTCAAACATCGCGCACACTTGGTCCATGACAACCGTCTTAATACTAAATTATTCTTAGTAAGCCTACCTCAGGTCTTAACAACTTATGGGTTCAGGGCGAGAACATGCTTAATATGAAATCGATTTATTTCTCTTTGCCTCAGTCGCAGTTTGTAAAGATTGCACGTCATTCAATTTTCTTTCTTCTTCTTTTTTTGTTTGTTGCAAAAACGATTCTGGTTCCGACATAGACATTACAGAAGAAACACGCAGACTGTGCTGGAACTTACCCCCGTCGCTTCTTCTGACGAGAATTTCTTAAATGTAGGCCTACCTGCAGACTTTCCACACACCCGAGTCACTAGACTTTTTTCCCGCAGTTTTTACGTGCGAGCCGAACTAAACTAGCCTACATGCGCGCTTACGGTTTCATTCAAAACGCTTTCCTCACTTTTAATTACTAAACGTCCACAATAAATACGACATTTACGTGATGAAATTACAATTCAAACTGCATTAAGGCTGCTGATATAACGTAGGTGGTTTACAACTAACGCGGCATTTTGTCAAAAAAATCTAACTGTTAGCCTACTATTGAATGTTTTACAGAATAAATACGTTACCCCTCACACTTCCATATAAAAGACTGTATGCTGAACAGTGAAATTATTAATGTTAAAACTATTGGTAAACATTCATAGCCTATTAACTTACCACAAAACACTGCACGCTCCGAGTCCTCCTCGAGTCAGAAGTGAATCCAGAAAGTTCCGCAAAGAATAAACCAGTTGCTGGGTCAAAATAACCCAACCAGCTGTTTATTTGTGAATTACCCCCTTACAACTCATTTGACCCCGCATGAGCAACCCAATAATGTGTTTACAGTGCCCCAAACAACCCAGCATTTTGACCCAGCACAATCAACCCAACAATTTGTTTACAGAAACAACAACCCAGCATTTTTTTGAGTGTAGGGCATAGAGATGTGTCTTTAATCGAGCTTTGAACTGACAGAGTGTGTCTGCTTCCCGGACAATGGTAGGAAGACTAATCCAAAGTTTTGGTGCTAAATAGGAAAAGGATCTACCTCCAGCAGTTGATTTTGATATTCTAGGTATTATTAACTGGCCGGAATATTGAGATCGCAATAGATGTGAAGGACTATAATACGTTAAGAGCTCGCTACTGTGGAGCTAAACCATTTAGTGCTCTGTAGGCCTGTTGGAACGAATTCCGAAATTCGAATATAATTTGAATATTAAAAACATCAAAACTATTTGAATGCTGAAGTTACTATTCGAATATTGCTTTATGTATATATTTTTTTAAATGTATATGCAATCTTGCCTTTCTCGTGCCTTAGCTTACACGCATGTGAAAATGAAATGGTTTTGTTTCGTCTGATGAACAATAAAGTTTTTGAATCGTAACATGTGTGCACGTTATCCACACTGTATCATCATAATACTGTCAAAAATGGTAAATGTTTAACGACGTAAAAGTGCCCCCAGGGTTTTCCATACATTCATTAATTTGTGGCGGCCCGCCACAATATCAACGCTGACAGCCACGGATTGATTTTTAGATTTTTAAACTATTTAATATGGGTAAAATTGTATTATACAATTATAATACAATTAATAGCCCCTCCTCTTCGAGCACGATCTCAAAACATGAGCATGCGTTGGAGGACGGATTGTTGCGGTTATTTCCCCAGAGTTGAATGATTGTTAGTATAATGAACACGGTTGCAAAACAACTCTGAGAAGTTAGTCTCAGCGCTTCAGCCATATTCAGCGTGAATAACATGTTTATTAGATGTCCCTCTAGTGGACAGAATGTGTAACAACAACCACATGCACTAGTGCATTGGCAATCCATAAGCCTGTGTAATGTCGTAAATATTAATAATAGGATGAATTTGAGCATTTAATATTTGAATATTATTCAAATATTAAATAAAATAAGGAATGGAATTCGAATAGTATTATAGAGGAAGATTGACAGCCCTAGTGCTTTGTAAGTAATCAACAATATTTAAAAATGTATATGATGTTTAATAGGCAGCCAATGCAGTGTTGACAGAACCGGGCTAATATGGTCATACTTCCCGGTTCTGGTAAGAACTCGAGCTGCTGCGTTTTGAACTAGCTGTAGTTTGTTAATTTTGTGAATTGGTAAGTTTTGTTAGGTTATGAAAAAATATAGAGCGGAGTATCATCGGCATAACAGTGAAAGCTAATCTCGTGATTCCTAATGATATCTCCTAATGGCAGCATGTACAGAGTGAACAGCAGCGGCCCTAGTACTGAGCCTTGCGGTACGCCATACTGAACTTGTGATCGATAAGACATTTCTTCATTTACTGCTACAAACTGATAACGGTCAGATAAGTATGATTTAAACCATGCTAGTGCAATTCTACAAATGCCAACATAGTTTTCTAGTCTATTTAAAAGAATGTTGTGGTCAATTGTGTCAAATGCAGCACTAAGATCAATTAACACTAATAGGGAGATACAACCACGATCAGATGATAAAAGCAAATAATTTGTGACTCTAACGAGAGCTGTCTCTGTACTATGGTACGGTCTAAATCCGGACTGAAAATCCTTGCAAATATAATTTCTTTCAAGAAAGGAACACAGTTGTGAGGATACTGTTTTTTTCTAAAATCTTTGACAGAAAAGGTAGATTCGAGTTTGGCCTGTAATTGACTAAGTTTGTATGATCAAGTTGCGTTTTTTTAACAAGCGGTTTTATCATAGCCAGCTTAAAGGTTTTTGGTACGTATCCTAAAGACAAAGACGAATTAATGATATTAAGAAGAGGATCTATGACATCTGGAAGCATCTCCTTCAGTAGCTTAGTCAGTATAGGGTCTAACATACAAGTTGTTGATTTAGATGAATTAACGAGTTTGCAAAATTCTTCCTCTCCTATAGCAACAAATGAATAAAATGTTTCCTCATGGAGCCTACAATGCATTCCCTGATCCGATACTGTAGTAGACGGTTGCATAGTTATAATTTTGTCCCTGATATTATCAATCTTATAAGTGAAGAAGTTCATAAAGTCATTACTGCTGTGTTGCTTGGACACTTCTGGGCTTGAAGCTTTCTTTTTCGTTAGTTTAGCCACTGTTTCAAATAAATACCAAGGATTATGTTTATTTTCTTCTAATAGGGTTGAAAAATAAGCAGATCTAGCAGCTTTTAAGGCCTCTCTGTAAGCAATCGAGCTCTCTTTCCATGAAACCCGAAATACCTCTAGTTTAGTTTTCTTCCATTTGCGCTCCATTTTTCTAGCTGCTCTCTTAAGGGCCTGAGTGTGCTCGTTGTACCACGGCGTTGGACTATTTTCTTTAATCTTCTTTAAGCGCAACGGAGCAACTGCGTCTAAAGTGCTGGAAAAGAGAGAGTTAAAAGTTTCTGTTGCAATATCAAGTTCTTCTAAGCTATCCAGGATGCGGAGACGATGAAACTGATTAGGAAGATTATTGATAAAGCAATCTTTAGTGGCAGAAGTTATAGTTCTAACATATTTATAACACGGAGTCGGCTTTGCAGTCTTGGCTAAATGTAATTTACATGCGACTAGATAATGATCTGAGATGTCATCGCTCTGCTGCAGAATTTCAACAGCATCAACATCTATTCCATGTGATAGTATTAGATCTAGAGTATGATTACGACAATGAGTAGGTCCTGACACGTGTTGTCTAACTCCAATTGAGTTCACAATGTCTTTAAATGCCAATCCCAATGCATAATTTTCATTATCTACATGTATATTAAAATCACCAACTATTAGTACTTTATCTGCAGCCAATACTAATTCTGATAGAAAGTCTGCAAATTCTTTGATAAAATCTTTATGGTGCCCTGGTGGCCTGTATACAGTAGCCAGCAGAATTTTCAAACGTGATTTATCGTTTATGTATGTACTTTTACATTAAGCACCAACACTTCAAAAGAAGTATATTTAAAACTAGATTTCTTAGTGTTTTTTAAAATATTACTATAAATTACAGCAACACCTCCCCCTTTGCCTTTCAGATGAGGTTCATGTTTATAACAGTAATCTTGTGGGGTTGACTCATTTAAAGTAATGTAATCGTTTGGTTTTAACCAGGTTTCTGTCAAACATAGCATGTCTAGATTATAATCTGAGATCATATCATTAACTATGAGCGATTTTGATGTAAGGGATTGAATTTTCAGCAACCGAAGCTTTATCATTTGCTCCTCTGTATTATATCTGTTTTTTATTTGTTGAACATCAATTAAATTTTTAACCTGACGTTTTTTGGATTTCCAAATTCGGGGAACAGACACAGTCTCTATATGATGATATCTAGGTGAAAGAGGCTCTATGTGATGGGACTTATCTGACCTTGGTGACGTGAGGCCGCTAACAGACGGTCGGTTTAGCCAGTCTGTCTGCTTCCTGACCTGAGCCCCAGATTGTCATGTTTTATCTTTAAAACTATGAGCCAAATTACTAGAGAGAAGAGCAGCACCAGCCCTGGAGGAATGAATACCATCTCTTTTCAACAGGTCAGGCTTGCCCCAAAAACTTTTCCAATTGTCTATAAATTCTACATTATTATGCAGACACCACTTCGACAGCCAGACATTGAGTGAACACAATCTACTAACTATCTCATCACTCCGGTGAACAGGAAGGAGGCCAGAGCAAATTACAATGCCTGACAACGTACTTGTTCACACACCTCTTTAATATTAGTTTTGGTGATCTCCGACTGGCGGTGTCGAACATCATTAGTGCCGACATGAATAATGATCTTTGAGAATTTACGATTAGCATTAGCCAGCACTTTTAAATTTGCTTTGATGTCAGGCGCTCTGGCTCCCGGCAAACATGTGACTATGGTTGCTGGAGTCTCTATTTTCACGGTCCGTGTGATTGAATCACCAATTACAAGGGCACAATCAACAGAATTCTCAGTGGATGTTTCACTGAGTGGGGCAAATCGATTTGTTATAGTAATCGGAACAGAAGAGTGGTTTTTTGATCCGCGACTAGAGCGATCTCTTACAGTCACCCATCTGCCCTGCTGCACGGGCTCTACTTCAGCCGGAACCAAATCATGTAAAGAGTTCACTATGGTAGGCGCATCCAAAATAGTATCTAAATCTCTAGTACTATCCTTACTATCCTCAATTAACGTTTGGATGCGTGTCTCTAGCTCTGAAATCTTCTCCGTCAGCCTGACTGTCTCCTTTACATTTATCACATATAAATCCTATATTGCCATCGGAGAAGGCTATACTAAACATATGACACGTGACACAGGTGACAATAACAGGACAAGACATTACTCACCGTGGTTGTTGACTGATTCTTATTTACCTGAGCTTTTAAGAACTCAAAGGCGCGCGAGAGAAAATAGTTAGCAGGCTAGCGAGTTACTAACGTGCTGTGCTAACAATAACGGAAGCTAGCGATGTAAGGTTATCTGCTTGAATATCGATCACAAAGTGATCACAAAACGCTCCCCATTCATAGCAATCGGGACGTCATATATGAAACAGCCTGTCACCGCTGTCAGCGAGCCGCCGTATTCAAGCACAGAGGGCGCGCGGCGCCCAAACCTCCGGTTCAGTTTCTCGAGCCCACACAGTGTGGCGATCAGAACCCGGAGGCCATTCGGCCCTAGCTGTTCATATAAAAGTAAGGGAAGCTATCCCAGGGGTATCAGAATGGGTGCTAAGCACAATAAAGCAGGGCTATTTGCTACAGTTCGATCGCCGTCACCTGCGCTTTCGAGCACGGACCGCGACGACAGTGAATGTGGAAGTAACACATCTACTCCGCGCAGAAATAGCGAAGCTGTTGTGCAAAGGGGGCCATAGAACTGGTACCGCCTTCTCTGAGCGAGTCAGGCTTTTACAGCCGTTATTTTCTCATACCCAAGAAGGACGGAGCCCTCAGACCCATTTTAGATCTGAGACATTTGAACGTTTGAAAGTGCTTATGAAAAGAAAGTTCAAAATGCTTACGACCAGAAAGATCCTCGCGCACGTTCGCCCGAGGAACTGGTTTATCTCTCTCGATCTGAAAGATGGCTATTTTCAGATTCAGATAATACCCCGTCACAGGCCATTCTTGAGATTCGCCTTCGATGGTCAGGTATATCAATACACCGTCCTGCCGTTCGGCCTGTCCTTATCACCCCGTACATTCACAAAGTGCATGGAAGTGCATTCACGAAGTGCATGGAAGTGCGGCTCTCGCCCCCTTGAGATTTCAGGGTTTGCGAATTATGAACTATCTGGACGATTGGCTGATTCTGGCACAGTCAGAGAACTTTTATCTCACAGAACAGTGCTCCTCAGTCAGCTGGAAAGCCTGGGTCTCACGGTCAACTGGACCAAGAGCTCATTACTGCCCAGCCAGTCAATTTCCTGTCTAGGAATAGAACTGGACTCTGTGGCTATGACGGCTCGTTTATCGACAGCGCGCGCACCGTGTTTGACACCTTACTGCGCATGCGCCCACTACAACGCTGGCTGAACGCTTGTGCGTCTCGCAGAGCTTGGGCCTCCGGCTGCAAACGAATCAGAGTGACTCAGACCTGGATTAGTCAAGCTCCTTCATATAAACTGTCTGGAAATGATAGCGGTCGAGAACGCGCTGAAGCGCTTCCTCCCGTTCATACAGGACCACCATGTTCTAGTCCGTTCGGACAACATATCTGTGGTGTCCTACGTGAACTGTCAAGGCGGTGTCAGATCCAGGAACCTCTGCAATCTAACAGAACGCCTTCTTGTTTGGTCTCAGCATCATCTGCGCTCGCTGAGAGCTGCGCATGTGCCAGGCCACCTGAACGACGGCCCAGACAGACTATCCAGGGACAATGTTCCCCCAGGGGAATGGTCCCTGCACCCCCAAACAGTCCAGAAACTATGGCGCCTTTCCGGCTAAGGGGAAGTCGACCTCTTTGTGTCGAAAGACAACGCTCACTGCCCAATGTTATTTTCAAAGAACGAGTACACGCTGGCCCAAACCTGGCCCAGCCGCCCGCTGTATTTTTTTCCTCCGGTCTCACTGTTGCCACAGGTAATCAAGAGAATCAGGGTGCCACTTAGTGCTCCTTATAGTCCCGCGTTGGGAGAACCAGGTGAAAAAAAAGTGTACTTGAGTGCACCAAAAAAACACTTAAACACAAGAAAGTATATTTGTAGTACATTCTTACTTTTTGTGCTAAAGAAAACTGTAAACATTATACACTATAAATACACTAATTAAAAGTATATTTTTACTTAAGTAGTACTGAAGTGTAAGTGCGAAAGAAATACCATTGATATTTTAAATGTATTTTTAGTGCAATTTTTTGCATTTTAATATATTTCTAACAAGTATACTAGAAGTACATTGGTAATAAATATACACTACCGGTCAAAAGTTTTAGATCAGTAAGATCTTTTATGTTTTTAAATGAAGTCTCTTCTGCTCACCAAGGCTGCAATTATTTGATTAAAATTTTTTTTTTTTTAAAAACTGTAATATTGTGAAATATTAATACAATTTAAAACAGCGGTTTTCTGTGTGAATATATAGTGAAGTGTAATTTATTCCTGTGATCAAAGCTGAATTTACAGCTGATTTCTCCCAAATCAATTGCTTCCTTAAAAACAGCAAGTAAAAATGGTGCAAGGTCATTACAAAAATGTTTATAGAACTCCCCTGTCAAGCCATCATTTCCAGGAGATTTATTTTCTTTAAGACTATTTATACAATTTTTAATTTCCTCAATATTTAATTCTTTATCACATGAATTTTTATAGTCTGACGTAATCTTATTAATACTGGTTGATAAATTACTAAGAAAACAATCTGCATCATTTAACTGACTACTTGAACTATACAATTTACTATAAAATGTATTAACAAAACAAGAAATATCCTTGGGATTATCATTAGGAAGCCCATTTATTATTAATTTGTTTACAGAAGTTATTTCTCTATTTCTTTTCTCTAAACCAAAAAAATATTTAGTATTTTTTTCTCCTGCTTCCATCCATTTTTGTCTCGACCTGACAAAAGCAACCCTAGCTTTCTCTTCATAAATATTATCCAGATCATTCTGCAATGTAGCAAGCTTTAACAATTCAGTGCTTGCCATATTTTTGTTATTTTTACAAGTGAGGGATATTATTTCATTAATTATTTTGTTTTCATTTTCATTTTTCTTTTTTTTAATGGATTTTCCATAATTTATTGCGAGTTTCCTTATTTCAAATTTAGTTTGTTCCCATAATTTCCCATAAGTTTGAATCAAAGAAGCTTATGGCCAATTTTTAACAATTAAATTCTTAATTTGTTCACAAAAATCATCATATTTCAATAGACTATTATTTAACTTCCAATATCCTCGTTTAACTCTACTCGATTGACAAATTACCACATTAATTTTAATAGATATGGAAGCTTTAGCGTTAAGTTCTGCCAGGAAGACTCAATTGCTGCGTCACTTATTACCTTCTCATCTATCCAATCATGTCTAACACTTGCGGTATAAAAGACCGGTACTCACACATGTTTGAGTTTGCAGATGCTGTCACATCCTCCCCACCACCACCAGGATGGTCCCTTCCCCTCTATCCTCCCCACCACCACCAGGATGGTCCCTTCCCCTCCATCCTCCCCTCCACCACCAGGATGGTCCCTTCCCCTCCATCCTCCCAACCACCACCAGGATGGTCCCTTCCCCTCCATCCTCCCAACCACCACCAGGATGGTCCCTTCCCCTCCATCCTCCCCACCACCACCAGGATGGTCCCTTCCCCTCCATCCTCCCCACCACCACCAGGATGGTCCCTTCCTATACCTCCCAGGGGGTCGGCTGCGCCCCTGCCTTTGTCTTCAGGCAGGAAATGCAGATTCCGGACCCTCGGATTGCGAGCTATGGACGGGGCCTACGCCAAAGAACTTTATTGCTTGCTGGGCTATCAATAAATGTATTTATTGTTACAGTATTTATTCTCCCGAGTCTTTCTGGTAGAAATGCTTTTGTGATCTGTTAAAACTGATGGTTCAATAGTAACAAATTCAACTCTCTCTTTTATATGTTCTGAAATGAGTCAAAAATCAATACGCGATTGTTGAGATTTGTCCCTATTACTCCATGTATACAAAAGTGACTGTGGATTTTTATACCTCCATATGTCAATTATGTTTAGTCGTAAACAAACATTGCTTAATTCACTTGCCATATTGTCAATTCTAGGTGGCAATCGATCTTGTCTTCCATCAAACACCGTATTAAAGTCCCCGCCCCAAATTACTTCAGCTGAGGGGAATTTTGAATGTAAATGATTAATATGGCATTCAATATCTTGAAAGATTAATTCATTTGTTTTTTTATTATTGGTGGCATATATATTTATAATAATAATTTTAGCTTGGTTTATATCAATAAGTAGAGCAATCCAATGACCTTGATCATCTGTTTTATGACTTATAACCTTCCCTGAAAACCCGTCCTTTAAAATAGCGACACCTGCTGTCGTATTTGAGGCACCAAAAGAAAACCAAATGTCACAAGTTTCTTGAATAAAACAAAAATCTGCTTCTTTACCTTTACAAAACAAAAACAGAGCTTTTCTTTTTAGCATGTCTCGTATACCCCTAGCATTAACAGAAAATATTGTTATTGACATAACCTCGAACAAGAAGGGAAAAAAAAAACCCCCTAATAGAACAATTAGGTGAACAATGAGCTAATTAAGGTTGAAAGTGTTGAGAGTGTATAAGGGTAATCTTACTTCCATCCTTTCGAGAATCAGTCACATTTCAGTAACCAGTCTTGAGATCCTGTTTGCTTCAATTTGAGTAACATAAATAACTAGAAAAAGTTCGTCGAGACAAACTTTAAGTTGGCTTGTGAAAGTTTGGACAAAGAAGTTTAAAGTTTAAATTAGTTTAAAGTTAAATTAGTTTATAGTTTAGTAAGAAAGAAAGAAAGATAGATTAGTTAGAAAGATAGAACGATAGACAGATTAGTTAGAAAGAAAGAAAGAACGATAATTAAAAAGAAAGAAAGAATGAAAGATTAGTTAGAAAGATTAGTTAGAAAGATAAATTAGTTTGAAAGATAGAACGATAGACAGATTAGTTAGAACGAAAGAAAGAACGATAATTAAAAAGAAAGAAAGAATGAAAGATTAGTTAGAAAGATTAGTTAGAAAGATAAATTAGTTTGAAAGATAGATTAGTTTGAAAGAAAGATAAAAGAAAAAATATTAGGTAGAAAGATAGATAAAAAATTAGTTAGAAAGAAAGGAAACGATTAGTTAGAAAAGAAGAAAGTAAAAAGAAATAAAGATTAGTTAGAAAGAAAGAAAGATTAGTTAGAAAGAAAGAAAGAAAGAAAGATTAGTTAGAAAGAAAGAAAGAAAGTAAGAAAGAAAGAAAGAAAGAAAAATTAGTTAGAAAGAAAGAAAGAAAGAAAGAAAGAAAGAAAGATTAGTTAGAAAGAAAAAGAAAGATAGTTTAGTTAGAAAGAAAGAAAGATAGATAAATTAGAAAGAAAGAAAGAAAGAAAGATTAGTTAGAAAGAAAGAAAGAAAGAAAGAAAGAAAGATAGATTAGTTAGAAAGAAAGAAAGATAGATTAGTTAGAAAGAAAGAAAGATATATAGATTAGTTAGAAAGAAGGAAATATAGAGAAGTTAGAAAGAAAGAAAGATAGATTCGTTAGAAAGAAAAAGAAAGATAGATTAGTTAGAAAGAATGAAAGATAGATTAGTTAGAAAGAAAGAAAGATGGATTAGTTAGAAAGAAAGATAGAAAGAAAGATAGAAAAAAAGATTAGTAAGAAAGAAAGATAGATTAGTTAGAAAGAAAAAAGAAAAAAGATTAGTTAGAAAGAAAGAAAGATAGATTAGTAAGAAAGGAAGATTGATTGATTAATAAGAAAGATAGAAAGATAGATAGATTAGTTAGAAAGAAAGAAAGAAAGAAAGAAAGGAAGAAAGTTAATTAAAAAGAAAGAAAGAAAGTTAATTAAAAAGAAAGAAAGAAAGAGTAGTTAGAAAGAAAGAAAGAAAAAAGATTAGAAAGAAAGAAAGAAAGATAGATTAGTTAGAAAGAAAGAAAGATAGATTAGTTAGAAAGAAAGATAGATTAGTACGAGAAAGAAAGATAGATTAGTAAGAAAGAAAGATTGATTAGTAAGAAAGAAAGAAAGAAAGAAAAATGATTATTAAGAAAGAAAGATAGATTAGTTAGAAAGAAAGAAAGAAAAAAAGATTAGTAAGAAAGAAAGAAAAAAAGATTAGTAAGAAAGAAAGAAAGATAGATTAGTTAGAAAGAAAGAAAGAAAGAAAGATAGATTAGTAAGAAAGAAAGAAAGATAGATTAGTTAGAAAGAAAGAAATGTTAGGAAAAAAGAAAGAATAGTTAGAAAGAAAGAAAGAAAGATGGATTAGTTAGAAAGAAAGATCAGAAAAGAAAGAAAAAAAGATCAGTTTGAAAGAAAGAAAGAAAGATTAGTTAGAAAGAAAGAAAGATTAGTTAGAAAGAAAGAACAATTTGAAAAAAATAAAGAAATAAAGAGTAGTTAGAAATAAAGAAAGATTAGTATGAAAAAAGAAAGAAAATGAAAGTTAAAAAGTAAAGAAAGAATAGAAATAAAGAAATATAGATTAGTTAGAAAGAAAGAAAGATTAGTTCGAAATAAAGAAAGATTACTTTAAAAAAGAAAGAAAAGTAAAAAAAGAAAGAATAGTTAGAAAGAAAGAAATAAAGAAAGACAGAAAGAAAGAAAGAAAGAAAGAAAGAAAGAAAGAAAGAAAGAAAGATTG
>JAULUF010000022.1:14800000-14807500 GCA_031834385.1 Semotilus atromaculatus | reverse complement strand
AATGCACACATTCACACACACACACACACTAACTCGCTCACACACACACACACTCACAAATACACACACTCACTTGCTCACACACACACACACACACACACACACAGACTCACACACACTCACTAACTCACACACGCACAGACATGCTCACTAACTCACACACTCACTAATTCTCTCACACACACACATACACACACAGACACACAGACACACACACACACACACACACACACACTCATGCACATACACTCACAAATGCACACACTCACACTAACTCGCTCACACACACACTCAAGTTTACAGTGTTTAGAGTTTACAAGTGTATAAATTGATGAGTTCATAAGTGTACGAGTTTGGAGTTTATAAGTTTAAATGAGTCTTAAGAGTTCAGTTTATAGTTTAAATGAGTCTAAGAGTTCAAAGTTTATTAATTTATGAGTTAATTAGTTTATAAGTGTGTTAATTCAAAGTTTATTAGTTTAAATGAGTCTCAACGGCTCATATAGTATATAGAATGGCAGTTTGATTTAGTCTAGGGTTTCAAGGGATTTAGATTTGAATTTTTGACAGTTGGGGAGTTTGAAAATCTGAAAATTCCGCAATGTTAAGTCAATGGGAGTTTTTCAGAGTTTTGATCGTCATTTTTAGGAAAACCGTAAGTCCGATCAGTTAGAAAAGATATAGCACACTAAGTCAGAACAGTCTGAGTGTCCGTGCCGAGTTTGGAGTATGTGGAGTTAAAGCTCTAGGAGGAGTTAGATATAGAAATTTTAGTCTCAGAAAAAGAAGAATAATAATAATAACTAGAAAAAGTTCGTCGAGACAAACTTTAAGTTGGCTTGTGAAAGTTTGGAACAGAAAGTTAGAAGTTTAAAGTAGTTTGAAGTTTAAATTAGTTTATAGTTTAAATTAGTTTAAAGTAGTTTATAGTTTAAAGTAGTTTAAAGTTTAACTTAGTTTAAAGTTTAAAGTAGTTTAAAGTTTAAAATAGTTTAAAGTAATTTAAAGTTTAAAGTAGTTTATAGTTTAAATTAGTTTAAAGTTTAAATTAGTTTAAAGTAGTTTAAAGTTTAACTTAGTTTAAATTTGTTTAAAGTAGTTTCTAGTTTAAAGTAGTTTAAAGTTTAAAACAGTTTAAAGTAGTTTCTAGTTTAAAGTAGTTTCTAGTTTAAAGTTTAACTTAGTTTAAAATAGTTTAAATTAGTTTAAAGTAAAGTCGCTAGGGTGTTTCTACTGGGTTGCTAGGGTATTCTAAGGTATTTTGGGTGACTGCTAGGGTGTTTTGGGTGGTTGCTATGGTGTTCTAAGGTATTTTGGGTGGTTTCTAGTTTAAAGTAGTTTAAAGTTTAACTTAGTTTAAAGTAGTTTCTAGTTTAAAGTTTAACTTAGTTTACAGTTTAAAATAGTTTACAGTTTAAAATAGTTTAAAGTAGTTTCTAGTTTAAAGTTTAACTTAGTTTACAGTTTAAAATAGTTTAAAGTAGTTTAAAGTAAAGTCGCTAGGGTGTTTCTAGTGGGTTGCTAGGGTATTCTAAGGTATTTTGGGTGGCTGCTAGGGTGTTTTGGGTGGTTGCTAAGGTGTTCTAAGGTATTTTGGGTGGTTGCTAGGGTGTTCTAATGTATTTTGGGTGGTTGCTAAGGTGTTCTAAGGTATTTTTGGTGGTTGCTAGGGTGTTGCTAGGGTGTTCTGAGGTATTTTGGGTTGTTGCTAGGGTGTTCTGAGGTATTGTGGGTGGTTGCTAGGATGTTGCTAGGGTGTTGCTAAGGTGTTCTAAGGTATTTTGGGTGGTTGCTAAGGTGTTCTAAGGTATTTTGGGTGGTTGCTAAGGTGTTCTAAGGTATTTTTGGTGGTTGCTAGGGTGTTGCTAGGGTGTTCTGAGGTATTTTGGGTTGTTGCTAGGGTGTTGCTAGGGTGTTCTGAGGTATTTTGGGTGGTTGCTAGGGTGTTGCTAGGGTGTTCTAAGGTATTTTGGGTGGTTGCTAGGGTGTTCTGGGTGGTTGCTAGGGTGTTCTAAGGTATTTTGGTTGGTTGCTAGGGTGTTCTGGGTGGTTGCTAGGGTGTTCTAAGGTATTTTGGGTGGTTGCTATGGTGTTGCTAGGGTGTTCTAAGGTATTTTGGGTGGTTGCTAGGGTGTTGCTAGGGTGTTCTGAGGTATTTTGGGTGGTTGCTATGGTGTTGCTAGGGTGTTCTAAGGTATTTTGGGTGGTTGCTAGGGTGTTGCTAGGGTGTTCTGAGGTATTTTGGGTGGTTGCTATGGTGTTGCTAGGGTGTTCTAAGGTATTTTGGGTGGTTGCTAGGGTGTTGCTAGGGTGTTCTGAGGTATTTTGGGTGGTTGCTATGGTGTTGCTAGGGGGTTCTAAGGTATTTTGGGTGGTTGCTAGGGTGTTGCTAGGGTGTTCTGAGGTATTTTGGATGGTTGCTAGGGTGTTGCTAGGGTGTTCTGAGGTATTTTGGTTGGTTGATAGGGTGTTGCTAGGGTGTTCTAAGATATTTTGGGTGGTTGCTAGGGTGTTGCTAGGGTGTTCTGAGGTATTTTGGGTGGTTGCTATGGTGTTGCTAGGGTGTTCTAAGGTATTTTGGGTGGTTGCTATGGTGTTGCTAGGGTGTTCTAAGGTATTTTGGGTGGTTGCTAGGGTGTTCTGGGTTGTTGCTAGGGTGTTCTAAGATATTTTGGTTGGTTGCTATGGTGTTGCTAGGGTGTTCTAAGGTATTTGGGGTGGTTGCTAGGGTGTTGCTAGGGTTTTCTAAGGTATTTTGGTTGGTTGCTATGGTGTTGCTAGGGTGTTCTAAGGTATTTTGGGTGGTTGCTAGGGTGTTCTGTGTGGTTGCTAGGGTGTTCTAAGGTATTTTGGTTGGTTGATATGGTGTTGCTAGGGTGTTCTAAGGTATTTTGGGTGGTTGCTAGGGTGTTGCTAGGGTGTTCTAAGGTATTTGGGTGGTTGCTAGGGTGTTCTGGGTGGTTGCTAGGGTGTTCTAAGGTATGTTAGTTGGTTGCTATGGTGTTGCTAGGGTGTTCAAAGGTATTTTGGGTGGTTGCTAGGGTGTTCTAAGGTATTTTGGGTGGTTGCTAGGGTGTTCTGGGTGGTTGCTAGGGTGTTCTAAGGTATTTTGGTTGGTTGCTAGGGTGTTCTAAGGTATTTTGGGTGGTTGCTAGGGTGTTGCTAGGGTGTTCTGAGGTATTTTGGGTGGTTGCTATGGTGTTGCTAGGGTGTTCTAAGGTATTTTGGGTGGTTGCTAGGGTGTTGCTAGGGTGTTCTAAGGTATTTTGGCTGGTTGCTATGGTGTTGCTAGGGTGTTCTAATGTATTTTGGGTGGTTGCTAGGGTGTTGCTAGGGTGTTCTAAGGTATTTTGGCTGGTTGCTATGGTGTTGCTAGGGTGTTCTAATGTATTTTGGGTGGTTGCTAGGGTGTTGCTAGGGTGTTCTGAGGTATTTTGGGTGGTTGCTATGGTGTTGCTAGGGTGTTCTAAGGTATTTTGGGTGGTTGCTAGGGTGTTGCTAGGCTGTTCTAAGGTATTTTGGTTGGTTGCTAGGGTGTTGCTAGGGGGTTCTAAGGTATTTTGGGTGGTTGCTAGGGTGTTGCTAGGGTGTTCTGAGGTATTTTGGGTGGTTGCTATGGTGTTGCTAGGGTGTTCTAAGGTATTTTGGGTGGTTGCTAGGGTGTTGCTAGGGTGTTCTAAGGTATTTTGGGTGGTTGCTATGGTGTTGCTAGGGTGTTCTAAGGTATTTTGGTTGGTTGCTATGGTGTTGCTAGGGTGTTCTAAGGTATTTTGGTATACACGCACACACACTAACTCGTTTACACACACACTTTCTCTTTCACACACACGCACAGACACGCTCACTAACTCACACACACATACACACTCACGCACACACACTCACTCACACACACACTCTTTCTCTCACACACACACACACACAGTCACACACACAGACTCACTCGCTCACACACTCACTCACTTACACACTCAGAGTTTATATGAGTTTAGAGTTTATAAGTTTGAATGAAGTAAATTTAGTCATTTGAAGATTAAATTAGTTTAAAGTTTAAATTAGTTTAAAGTTTAAATTAGTTTAAAGTTTAAATTAGTTTGAAGATTAAAGTTTAAATTAGTTTGAAGTTTAATTTAGTTTGAAGTTTAAAATAGTTTGAAGTTGATAGATAGACGAGTTTCAATGAGTCTCAATGGCTCATATAGTATATAGAATGGCAGTTTGATTTAGTCTAGGGTTTCAAGGGATTTAGATTTGAATTTTTGACAGTTGGGGAGTTTGAAAATCTGAAAATTCCGCAATGTTAAGTCAATGGGAGTTTTTCCGAGTTTTAATCGTCATTTTTAGGAAAACCGTAAGTCCGATCAGTTAGAAAAGAAATAGCATACCGAGTCAGAACAGTTTGAGTGTCTGAGCCGAGTTTGGAGTATGTGGAGTTAACGGTCTAGGAGGAGTTCGAGTTGTAAATTTTTAGTAAGAAGAATAATAATAATAACTAGAAAAAGTTCGTCGAGACAAACTTTAAGTTGGCTTGTGAAAGTTTGGACCAATAAGTTTGAAAAAAAAGAAAGATAGATTAGTTAGAAAGAAAGAAAGAAAAAAAGAAAGATAGATTAGTTAGAAAGAAAAAAAGAAAAAAAGATTAGTAAGAAAGAAAGAGAGATAGATTAGTTAGAAAGAAAGAAGGAAAGAAAGATAGATTAGTAAGAAAGAAAGAAAGATAGATTAGTAAGAAAGACAGATTGATTAGTAAGAAAGATAGAAAGATAGATAGATTAGTTAGAAAGAAAGATAGATTAGTAAGAAAGACAGATTGATTAGTAAGAAAGATAGAAAGATAGATAGATTAGTTAGAAAGAAAGAAAAAAAGATTAGTAAGAAAGATAGAAAGATAGATAGATTAGTAAGAAAGAAAGATAGATTAGTAAGAAAGACAGATTGATTAGTAAGAAAGATAGAAAGATAGATAGATTAGTTAGAAAGAAAGAAAGAAAGAAAAAAAGATTAGTAAGAAAGAAAGAAAGAAAGATAGATTAGTTAGAAAGAAAGAAAGAAAGAAAGAAAAAAAGATTAGTAAGAAAGAAAGAAAGATAGATTAGTAAGAAAGAAAGAAAGATAGATTAGTAAGAAAGAAAGAAAGATAGATTAGTTAGAAAGAAAGAAAGAAAGATAGATTAGTTAGAAAGAAAGAAAGAAAAAAAGATTAGTAAGAAAGAAAGAAAGAAAGAAAAAAGATAGATTAGTTAGAAAGAAAAAAAGAAAAAAAGATTAGTAAGAAAGAAAGAGAGATAGATTAGTTAGAAAGAAAGAAGGAAAGAAAGATAGATTAGTAAGAAAGAAAGAAAGATAGATTAGTAAGAAAGACAGATTGATTAGTAAGAAAGATAGAAAGATAGATAGATTAGTTAGAAAGAAAGATAGATTAGTAAGAAAGACAGATTGATTAGTAAGAAAGATAGAAAGATAGATAGATTAGTTAGAAAGAAAGAAAGAAAAAAAGATTAGTAAGTAAGAAAGAAAGAAAGAAAGATAGATTAGTTAGAAAGAAAGAAAGAAAGAAAGAAAGAAAGAAAGAAAAAAAGATTAGTAAGAAAGAAAGAAAGATAGATTAGTAAGAAAGAAAGAAAGAAAGATAGATTAGTAAGAAAGAAAGAAAGATAGATTAGTTAGAAAGAATGAAAGAAAGATAGATTAGTTAGAAAGAAAGAAAGAAAAAAAGATTAGTAAGAAAGAAAGAAAGAAAGAAAAAAGATAGATTAGTTAGAAAGAAAAAAAGAAAAAAAGATTAGTAAGAAAGAAAGAGAGATAGATTAGTTAGAAAGAAAGAAGGAAAGAAAGATAGATTAGTAAGAAAGAAAGAAAGATAGATTAGTAAGACAGATTGATTAGTAAGAAAGATAGAAAGATAGATAGATTAGTTAGAAAGAAAGAAAAAAAGATTAGTAAGAAAGATAGAAAGATAGATAGATTAGTAAGAAAGAAAGAAAGATAGATTAGTAAGAAAGACAGATTGATTAGTAAGAAAGATAGAAAGATAGATAGATTAGTTAGAAAGAAAGAAAGAAAAAAAGATTAGTAAGAAAGAAAGAAAGAAAGATAGATTAGTTAGAAAGAAAGATAGAAAGAAAGAAAGAAAGAAAGAAAGAAAGAAAAAAAGATTAGTAAGAAAGAAAGAAAGATAGATTAGTAAGAAAGAAAGAAAGATAGATTAGTAAGAAAGAAAGAAAGATAGATTAGTTAGAAAGAATGAAAGATAGATAGATTAGTTAGAAAGAAAGAAAGAAAAAAAGATTAGTAAGAAAGAAAGAAAGAAAGAAAAAAGATTAGTAAGAAAGAAAGAAAGAAAGAAAGATAGATTAGTTAGAAAGAAAGAAAGATAGATTAGTAAGAAAGAAAGAAAAAAAGATTAGTGAGAAAGAAAGAAAGATAGATTAGTAAGAAAGAAAGAAAGATAGATTAGTTAGAAAGAAAGAAAGAAAGAAAGAAAGAAAGAAAGAAAGAAAGAAAAAAAGATTAGTAAGAAAGAAAGAAAGATAGATTAGTTAGAAAGAAAGAAAGAAAAAAAGATTAGTAAGAAAGAAAAAAAGATTAGTAAGAAAGAAAGATAGATTAGTAAGAAAGAAAGAAAGATAGATTAGTAAGAAAGAAAGAAAAAAAGATTAGTAAGACAGAAAGAAAGATAGATTAGTTAGAAAGAATGAAAGAAAGATAGATTAGTAAGAAAGAAAGAAAAAAAGATTAGTAAGACAGAAAGAAAGATAGATTAGTTAGAAAGAATGAAAGAAAGATAGATTAGTAAGAAAGAAAGATAGATTAGTAAGAAAGAAAGAAAGAAAAAAAATAGTAAGAAAGAAAGAAAGATAGATTAGTTAGAAAGAAAGAAAGAAAAAAAAGATTAGTAAGAAAGAAAGAAAGATAGATTAGTTAGAAAGAAAGAAAGATAGATTAGTTAGAAAGAAAAAAAGATTAGTAAGAAAGAAAGATAGATTAGTTAGAAAAAAAGAAAGAAAGAAAGAAAGATAGATTAGTTAGAAAGAAAAAAAGAAAAAAAGATTAGTAGGAAAGAAAGAAAGATAGATTAGTAAGAAAGAAAGAAAGAAAAAAAGATTGGTAAGAAAGAAAGAAAGAAAAAAAGATTGGTGAGAAAGAAAAAAAGATTAGTAAGAAAGAAAGATAGATTAGTAAGAAAGAAAGAAAGATAGATTAGTAAGAAAGAAAGAAAAAAAGATTAGTAAGACAGAAAGAAAAATAGATTAGTTAGAAAGAAAGAAAGAAAAAAAGATTAGTAAGAAAGAAAAAAGATTAGTAAGAAAGAAAGATAGATTAGCAAGAAAGAAAGAAAGATAGATTAGTAAGAAAGAAAGATAGATTAGTAAGAAAGAAAGAAAGAAAAAAAATAGTAAGAAAGAAAGAAAGAAAGAAAGATAGATTAGTTAGAAAGAAAAAAAGATTAGTAAGAAAGAAAGAAAGATAGATTAGTTAGAAAGAAAAAAAGATTAGTAA
>JAULUF010000022.1:14787500-14790000 GCA_031834385.1 Semotilus atromaculatus | reverse complement strand
AATGAGTCTTAAGAGTTCAGTTTATAGTTTAAATGAGTCTAAGAGTTCAAAGTTTATTAATTTATGAGTTAATTAGTTTATAAGTGTGTTAATTCAAAGTTTATTAGTTTAAATGAGTCTCAATGGCTCATTTAGTATATAGAATGGCAGTTTGATTTAGTCTAGGGTTTCAAGGGATTTACATTTGAATTTTTGACAGTTGGGGAGTTTGAAAAAGTTCCGCAATGTAAAGTCAATGGGAGTTTTTTCCGAGTTTGATCGTCGTTTTTAGGAAAACCGTAAGTCCGATCAGTTAGAAAAGATATAGCACACTAAGTCAGAACAGTTTGAGTGTCCGTGCCGAGTTTGGAGTATGTGGAGTTAAAGCTCTAGGAGGAGTTCGATATAGAAATTTTAGTCTCAGAAAAAGAATAATAATAATAATAACTAGAAAAAGTTCGTCGAGACAAACTTTAAGTTGGCTTGTGAAAGTTTGGACCAATAAGTTTAAAGAAGTTTAAAGTTTAAATTAGTTTATAGTTTAGTAAGAAAGAAAGAAAGATAGATTAGTTAGAAAGATAGAACGATAGACAGATTAGTTAGAAAGAAAGAAAGAACGATAATTAAAAAGAAAGAAAGAATGAAAGATTAGTTAGAAAGATTAGTTAGAAAGATAAATTAGTTTGAAAGATAGAACGATAGACAGATTAGTTAGAACGAAAGAAAGAACGATAATTAAAAAGAAAGAAAGAATGAAAGATTAGTTAGAAAGATTAGTTAGAAAGATAAATTAGTTTGAAAGATAGATTAGTTTGAAAGAAAGAAAGATTAGTTAGAAAGAAAGATAAAAGAAAAAATATTAGGTAGAAAGATAGATAAAAAATTAGTTAGAAAGAAAGGAAACGATTAGTTAGAAAAGAAGAAAGTAAAAAGAAATAAAGATTAGTTAGAAAGAAAGAAAGATTAGTTAGAAAGAAAGAAAGAAAGAAAGATTAGTTAGAAAGAAAGAAAGAAAGATTAGTTAGAAAGACAGAAAGATAGATAAGTCAGAAAGAAAGAAAGAAAGATTAGTTAGAAAGAAAAAGAAAGACAGTTTAGTTAGAAAGAAAGACAGAAAGATTAGTTAGAGAGAAAGAAAGAAAGAAAGAAAGATAGATTAGTTAGAAAGAAAGAAAGATAGATTAGTTAGAAAGAAAGAAAGATATATAGATAAGTTAGAAAGAAGGAAATATAGAGAAGTTAGAAAGAAAGAAAGATAGATTCGTTAGAAAGAAAAAGAAAGATAGATTAGTTAGAAAGAATGAAAGATAGATTAGTTAGAAAGAAAGAAAGATGGATTAGTTAGAAAGAAAGATAGAAAGAAAGATAGAAAAAAAGATTAGTAAGAAAGAAAGATAGATTAGTTAGAAAGAAAAAAGAAAAAAGATTAGTTAGAAAGAAAGAAAGATAGATTAGTAAGAAAGGAAGATTGATTGATTAGTAAGAAAGATAGAAAGATAGATAGATTAGTTAGAAAGAAAGAAAGAAAGAAAGAAAGGAAGAAAGTTAATTAAAAAGAAAGAAAGAAAGAAAGTTAATTAAAAAGAAAGAAAGAAAGAAAGAGTAGTTAGAAAGAAAGAAAGAAAAAAGATTAGTAAGAAAGAAAGAAAGATAGATTAGTTAGAAAGAAAGAAAGATAGATTAGTTAGAAAGAAAGATAGATTAGTACGAGAAAGAAAGATAGATTAGTAAGAAAGAAAGATTGATTAGTAAGAAAGATAGAAAGATAGATAGATTAGTTAGAAAGAAAGAAAGAAAGAAAAATGATTATTAAGAAAGAAAGATAGATTAGTTCGAAACAAAGAAAGAAAAAAAGATTAGTAAGAAAGAAAGAAAGAAAAAAAGATTAGTAAGAAAGAAAGAAAGATAGATTAGTTAGAAAGAAAGAAAGAAAGATAGATTAGTAAGAAAGAAAGAAATATACATTAGTTAGAAAGAAAGAAAGAAATGTTAGGAAAAAAGAAAGAATAGTTAGAAAGAAAGAAAGAAAGATGGATTAGTTAGAAAGAAAGATCAGAAAAGAAAGAAAAAAAGATCAGTTTGAAAGAAAGAAAGATTAGTTAGAAAGAAAGAAAGATTAGTATGAAAAAAGAAAGAAAAGGAAAGTTAAAAAGAAAAGAAAGAATAGAAATAAAGAAATATAGATTAGTTAGAAAGAAAGAAAGATTAGTTCGAAATAAAGAAAGATTACTTTAAAAAAGAAAGAAAAGTAAAAAAATAAAGAATAGTTAGAAAGAAAGAAAGAAAGAGAGAAAGAAAGAAAGAAAGAAAGATCGATTAGTAAGAAAGAAAGAAAGAAAGATTGATTAGTAAGAAAGAAAGATTGAAGACAGATAGATAGATAAAAAATTGTTTTAAGATAGACAGATATAGATAGAAGTTTGAAGATAGATAGATAGATAGATAGATAGATAGATAGATAGATAGATAGATAGATAGATAGATAGATAGATAAAAATAGTTTGAAGATAGATAGATAGAT
>JAULUF010000022.1:14737500-14785000 GCA_031834385.1 Semotilus atromaculatus | reverse complement strand
TGCACACACTAACACACACACACACAGACACGCTCACTAACTCTCTCACACACACATACACACACACACACACTCATGCACATACACTCACACTCACAAATGCACACACTAACACACACACACACAGACATGCTCACTAACTCTCTCACACACACACATACACACACACACACACACTAACTCACACACTCATGCACATACTCACAAATGCACACACACACACACACACACACACTAACTCGTTCACACACACACATACACACTCGCTCACACACACACACACACACACACAAACTCGCTCACACACACACACACACACACACACACAAGCACATACACTCACAAATGCACACACACACACACACACACACTAACTCACTCTCACACACTCAATAACTCACTCACACACACACACACACACACAAACTCACTCACAGACTCACACACACTCACTAACTCTCACACACACACACACACACACACACACGCACAGACATGCTCACTATCTCACACACGCACAGACATGCTCAGTAACTCATACACACACACACACACATGCACATACTCACAAATGCACACACTCACACACCCACACACAAACTCGCTCACACACACACACTCAATTACATACACTCACAAATGCACACATTCACACACACACACTAACTCGCTCACACACACACACACTCACAAATACACACACTCACTTGCTCACACACACACAGACTCACACACACTCACTAACTCACACACGCACAGACATGCTCACTAACTCACACACACACTAATTCTCTCACACACACACAGACACACACACACACACACACACACACACACTCATGCACATACACTCACAAATGCACACACTCACACTAACTCGCTCACACACACACACTCAAGTTTACAGTGTTTAGAGTTTACAAGTGTATAAATTGATGAGTTTATAAGTGTACGAGTTTAGAGTTTATAAGTTTAAATGAGTCTTAAGAGTTCAGTTTATAGTTTAAACGAGTCTAAGAGTTCAAAGTTTATTAATTTATGAGTTAATTAGTTTATAAGTGTGTTAATTCAAAGTTTATTAGTTTAAATGAGTCTCAATGGCTCATATAGTATATAGAATGGCAGTTTGATTTAGTCTAGGGTTTCAAGGGATTTTGATTTGAATTTTTGACAGTTGGGGAGTTTGAAAATCTGAAAATTCCGCAATGTTAAGTCAATGGGAGTTTTTCCGAGTTTTGATCGTCATTTTTAGGAAAACCGTAAGTCCGATCAGTTTGAAAAGACAGAGCAACTAACTTCAGAATAGGTCAAAGGTCTGAGCCGAGTTTGGAGTATGTGGAGTTAACGGTCTAGGAGGAGATAGAGTCAACAGTTTTCTAAGAAGAATAATAATAATAACTAGAAAAAGTTCGTCGAGACAAACTTTAAGTTGGCTTGTGAAAGTTTGGACCAGAAAGTTAGAAGAAGTTTAAAGTAGTTTGAAGTTTAAAGTAGTTTGAAGTTTAAAGTAGTTTGAAGTTTAAAGTAGTTTGAAGTTTAAAGTAGTTTGAAGTTTAAAGTAGTTTGAAGTTGAAAGTAGTTTGAAGTTGAAAGTAGTTTATAGTTTAAATTAGTTTTTAGTTTAAATTAGTTTAAAGTTTAACTTAGTTTAAAGTAGTTTAAAGTTTAACTTAGTTTAAAATTTAAAGTAGTTTAAAGTTTAAAGTAGTTTCTAGTTTAAAGTAGTTTAAAGTTTAAAATAGTTTAAAGTAGTTTCTAGTTTAAAGTAGTTTAAAGTTTAAAATAGTTTAAAGTAGTTTCTAGTTTAAAGTAGTTTAAAGTTTAAATTAGTTTAAAGTTTAAAATATTTAAAGTAGTTTCTAGTTTAAAGTAGTTTAAAGTTTAACTTAGTTTAAAGTTTAAAGTAGTTTAAAGTTTAAAATATTTTAAGGTAGTTTTTAGTTTAAAGTTTAACTTAGTTTAAAGTAGTTTAAAGTTTAACTTAGTTTTAAGTAGTTTAAAGTAGTTTCTAGTTTAAAGTAGTTTAAAGTAGTTTCTAGTTTAATGTAGTTTCTAGTTTAAAGTTTAACTTAGTTTAAAGTGTAAAATAGTTTAAAGTAATTTAAAGTAAAGTCGCTAGGGTGTTTCTAGTGGGTTGCTAAGGTGTTATAGGTGGTTGCTAGGGTGTTCTAAGGTATTTTGGGTGGTTGCTAGGGTGTTGCTAGGGTGTTCTAATTTATTTTGGGTGGTTGCTAGGGTGTTCTGGGTGGTTTCTATGGTGTTCTAAGGTATATTGGGTGGTTGCTAGGGTGTTGCTAGGGTGTTCTAAGGTATTTTGGGTGGTTGCTAGGGTGTTCTGAGGTATTTTGGGTGGTTGCTATGGTGTTGCTATGGTGTTCTAAGGTATTTTGGGTGGTTGCTAGGGTGTTGCTAGGGTGTTCTAAGGTATTTTGGGTGGTTGCTAGGGTGTTGCTAGGGTGTTCTAAGGTATTTTGGGTGGTTGCTAGGGTGTTCTAAGGTATTTTGGGTGGTTGCTATGGTGTTGCTAGGGTGTTCTAAGAATGTTCTAAGACATTCAGAATGGAAGATATCCCTGTCTGGATTTTGGTTGCTAAGGTGCTTGACAATGGTTGCTAGGGAGGGGTTAGGATGTGTTGAGGTGATTCAGGATGGGCTGTTTGCTGGCCCGAGTCAAATGAGCCCACCCTCATGTTTCTATGACACTTATATCCTGAGATATCCCTTTGATCTCTTTTGATGGAAGTCTGTGGAACTTGTTGCTAAGGAGCTCTAAATGGTTGCTAGGGCGTGGCTTGATAGTTTCACAATGATCCTGAGAGACTGATTGGTCGTCTGAGTAAAATGAGCCCGCCCCCTTGTCTCTGTGACACTGTGATCCAGAGCTATGTTCAATAGAAAATCCCAATGCAATTTACCATAGTAGGAAAAACACATGCATTTCATGGGCCGTCCTTCACCATAGTAAGTCAATGGGGAAACTTTTGGGGCCTCTTGCTCCCCAGGGGTGCAACTTTTACCCCATTGTGAGGTATGTTCTTACAGAGCCTGCCAGCCTCTTCAAATGTGGTAAATTACAAGTTTCTGAGAAATCATTGGTCAGTGCTACGAGTCGTCAAAGTTTGTGGCAATGTTAAGTCTATGGGATTTTTTTTACCCAATGATTTGCCCCTGGGGCAAACACCGTACCCCCCATCGCTAAGAAAAGTCACAGCACACCTCTCCTCAATAATCCGCACAATTTGACGCCTCAATCAGGGGTCTGTTATGTCGGCGTGTATTTTTTAACAGATGATTACTATGGAGTTTTTAAAAGGAGTTTTTATAGAGTTTTTATAGAGTTATTTAGTATGGCACGAAGCCTGCGGCCTCGTGCCTATCGCCCACGGTTGCTAGGGTGCTGTAACTGGTTGCTATGGTGTGGCTATGAAGATTTTAGGCCATTACTTATTGGCTGCTTGATAAAATAAATCCTCTGAGGGAGAGAGAGAGGGCCTGACAGCAGGGCTGTCAGGCCCTTTTCTCTGGGTGTGTGTGAAAGTGACAGTTGGGTTTGAATTTTTGAAAGTTCCGCAATGTTAAGTCAATGGGACTTTTTTGGCCGCTTTTTCGTCCGCTGTGCGAACATCGTACACCCGATTGCTTATAAAAATCATAGCAACCGTCTCCTCAATGAGCCGGTCGATTTGACGCCTCACTCAGGGGTCTGTGACAAACGGTGCGGGACGAGTTACGCGCCGAACTTTTGTCCGGAATAATAAGAATAATAACTAGAATGTACATTTCCTGAAGAAAATGTGAAGTGGTGCTTGCAGTGGCAAAACTCGCCGCTCGGTTGCTAGAGTGTGGTACATTATTGCATACGAGCCAACAATCATGTCTGTACAATGTTCTGGTGCTGAGATATGGCTTATTTATGTGTTCAGGTGGTTGCTAGGCGGTTGCTACGGTATTCTTGGTTGTTGCTAGGGTGTTGCTAGGTGGTTGCTAGGGTATCCTGGGTGGTTGCTAGGCGGTTACTAAGGTGTTCTGGGTGGTTGCTAGGTGGTTGCTAGGGTATCCTGGGTGGTTGCTAGGCGGTTGCTAAGGTGTTCTGGGTGGTTGATAGGGTGTTGCTAGGGTAATCTGGGTGGTTGCTATGGTGTTACTAGGTGGTTGGTAGTTGTCAAAGATGGTTACTGTGGAGTTTGTAGCATTTTATTGGTATGATTTAGCACTTAGCTAATCAATATTAGCATGTAGCTATTCACTGCTAGCATGTGTAGCATGTAGCAAGTCCTGTTTGCTAGCATGAGTCAAAAGAGCCAACCCCCATCTCTATACGATGTTCTGATGCAGAGATATTGGTTGCTAGGGTGTTCTGGGTGGTTGCTAGGTGGTTGCTAGGTGGTTGCTAGGGTGTCGTTAGTCGGTTGCTATGGTATTCTGGGTGGTTGCTAGGCGGTTGCTAGGGTGTTCTGGGTGGTTGCTAGGCAGTTGCTAGGGTATCCTGGGTGGTTGCTAGGCGGTTGCTAGGGTAATCTGGGTGGTTGCTAGGTGGTTGCTAGGGTATCCTGGGTGGTTGCTAGGCGGTTGCTAAGGTGTTCTGGGTGTTTGCTAGGTGGTTGCTAGGGTATCCTGGGTGGTTGCTAGGCGGTTGCTAAGGTGTTCTGGGTGGTTGCTAGGGTGTTGCTAGGGTAATCTGGGTGGTTGCTATGGTGTTACTAGGTGGTTGGTAGTTGTCAAAGATGGTTACTGTGGAGTTTGTAGCATTTTATTGGTATGATTTAGCACTTAGCTAATCAATATTAGCATGTAGCTATTCACTGCTAGCATGTGTAGCATGTAGCAAGTCCTGTTTGCTAGCATGAGTCAAAAGAGCCAACCCCCATCTCTATACGATGTTCTGATGCAGAGATATTGGTTGCTAGGGTGTTCTGGGTGGTTGCTAGGCGGTTGCTAGGTGGTTGCTAGGGTGTCGTTAGTCGGTTGCTATGGTATTCTGGGTGGTTGCTAGGCGGTTGCTAGGGTGTTCTGGGTGGTTGCTAGGCAGTTGCTAGGGTATCCTGGGTGGTTGCTAGGCGGTTGCTAGGGTAATCTGGGTGGTTGCTAGGTGGTTGCTAGGGTATCCTGGGTGGTTGCTAGGCGGTTGCTAAGGTGTTCTGGGTGTTTGCTAGGTGGTTGCTAGGGTATCCTGGGTGGTTGCTAGGCGGTTGCTAAGGTGTTCTGGGTGGTTGCTAGGGTGTTGCTAGGGTAATCTGGGTGGTTGCTATGGTGTTACTAGGTGGTTGGTAGTTGTCAAAGATGGTTACTGTGGAGTTTGTAGCATTTTATTGGTATGATTTAGCACTTAGCTAATCAATATTAGCATGTAGCTATTCACTGCTAGCATGTGTAGCATGTAGCAAGTCCTGTTTGCTAGCATGAGTCAAAAGAGCCAACCCCCATCTCTATACGATGTTCTGATGCAGAGATATTGGTTGCTAGGGTGTTCTGGGTGGTTGCTAGGCGGTTGCTAGGGTGTTCTAGGTGGTTGCTAGGGTGTCGTTAGTCGGTTGCTATGGTATTCTGGGTGGTTGCTAGGCGGTTGCTAGGGTGTTTTGGGTGGTTGCTAGGCAGTTGCTAGGGTATCCTGGGTGGTTGCTAGGCGGTTGCTAGGGTAATCTGGGTGGTTGCTAGGGCGTTGCTAGGGTATCCTGGGTGGTTGCTAGGCGGTTGCTAAGGTGTTCTGGGTGGTTGCTAGGTGGTTGCTAGGGTATCCTGGGTGGTTGCTAGGCGGTTGCTAAGGTGTTCTGGGTGGTTGCTAGGGTGTTGCTAGGGTAATCTGGGTGGTTGCTATGGTGTTACTAGGTGGTTGGTAGTTGTCAAAGATGGTTACTGTAGAGTTTGTAGCATTTTATTGGCATGATTTACCACTTAGCTAATCAATATTAGCATGTAGCTATTCACTGCTAGCATGTGTAGCATGTAGCAAGTCCTGTTTGCTAGCATGAGTCAAAAGAGCCAACCCCCATCTCTATACGATGTTCTGATGCAGAGATATTGGTCTTGCAAAACGGTTGCTAGGGTACTATGTTTGGTTGCTAGGGAGTGGCTTGGCAGCTGCCAATCATTAAACTCCAAAGGCTTCTTGTCAGTATGAATGATATAAACCAACTCCCACGCCTTTGTGACATTCAGAATGGAAGATATCCCTGTCTGGATTTTGGTTGCTAAGGTGCTTGACAATGGTTGCTAGGGAGGGGTTAGGATGTGTTGAGGTGATTCAGGATGGGCTGTTTGCTGGCCCGAGTCAAATGAGCCCACCCTCATGTTTCTATGACACTTATATCCTGAGATATCCCTTTGATCTCTTTTAATGGAAGTCTGTGGAACTTGTTGCTAAGGAGCTCTAAATGGTTGCTAGGGCGTGGCTTGATAGTTTCACAATGATCCTGAGAGACTGATTGGTCGTCTGAGTAAAATGAGCCCGCCCCCTTGTCTCTGTGACACTGTGATCCAGAGCTATGTTCAATATAAAATCCCAATGCAATTTACCATAGTAGGAAAAACACATGCATTTCATGGGCCGTCCTTCACCATAGTAAGTCAATGGGGAAACTTTTGGGGCCTCTTGCTCCCCAGGGGTGCAACTTTTACCCCATGGTGAGGTATGTTCTTACAGAGCCTGCCAGCCTCTTCAAATGTGGTAAATTACAAGTTTCTGAGAAATCATTGGTCAGTGCTACGAGTCGTCAAAGTTTGTGGCAATGTTAAGTCTATGGGATTTTTTTTACCCAATGATTTGCCCCTGGGGCGAACACCGTACCCCCCATCGATAAGAAAAGTCACAGCACACCTCTCCTCAATAATCCGCACAATTTGACGCCTCAATCAGGGGTCTGTTGTGTCGGCGTGTATTTTTTAACAGATGATTACTATGGAGTTTTTAAAAGGAGTTTTTATAGAGTTTTTATAGAGTTATTTAGTATGGCACGAGGCCTGCGGCCTCGTGCCTATCGCCCACGGTTGCTAGGGTGCTGTAACTGGTTGCTATGGTGTGGCTATGAAGATTTGAGGCCATTACTTATTGGCTGCTTGATAAAATAAATCCTCTGAGGGAGAGAGAGAGGGCCTGACAGCAGGGCTGTCAGGCCCTTTTCTCTGGGTGTGTGTGAAAGTGACAGTTGGATTTGAATTTTTGAAAATTCCGCAATGTTAAGTCAATGGGACTTTTTTGGCCGCTTTTTCGTCCGCTGTGCGAACATCGTACACCCGATTGCTTATAAAAATCATAGCACACCTCTCCTCAATGAGCCGGTCGATTTGACGCCTCACTCAGGGGTCTGTGACAAACGGTGCGGGACGAGTTACGCGCCGAACTTTTGTCCGGAATAATAAGAAGAAGAACTAGAATGTACATTTCCTGAAGAAAATGTGAAGTGGTGCTTGCAGTGGCAAAACTCGCCACTCGGTTGCTAGAGTGTGGTACGTGATTGCATACGAGCCAACAAACATGTCTGTATGATGTTCTGGTGCTGAGATATGGCTTATTCATGTTGATCAGGTGGTTGCTAGGGTGTTCTGAGTGGTTGCTAGGCGGTTGCAAGGGTTTTATGGGTGGTTGCTAGGCAGTTGCTAGTGTATTCTGGGTGGTTGCTAGGGTGTTGCTAGGTGGTTGCTAGGCTGTTCTGGGTGGTTGCTAGGTGGTTGCTAGGGTGTTTCTGGGTGGTTGCTAGGGTATTCTGGGTGGTTGCTAGGGCGTTGCTAGGCGGTTGCTAGGTTATTCTGGTGGTTGCTAGGGTGTTGCTAGGTGGTTGCTAGGGTATTCTGGGTGGTTGCTAGGGCGTTGCTGGGTGGTTGCTAGGGTGTTGCTAGGTGGTTGCTATGGTATTCTGGGTGGTTGCTATGGTGTTGCTAGGTGGTTGCTAAGGTATTCTGGATGGTTGCTAGGGTGTTGCTAGGTGGTTGCTAGGGTGTTCTGGGTGGTTGCCATGGTATTCTGGGTGGTTGCTAGGGCCTTGCTAGGTGGTTGCTAGTGTATTCTGGGTGGTTGCTAGGGCGTTGCTAGGCAGTTGCTAGGGTGTTCTGGGTGGTTGCTAGGGTGTTGCTAGGGTAATCTGGGTGGTTGCTATGGTGTTACTAGGTGGTTGGTAGTTGTCAAAGATGGTTACTATGGAGTTTGTAGCATTTTATTGGCACGATTTAGCACTTAGCTAATCAATATTAGCATGTAGCTATTCACTGCTAGCATTAGTAGCATGTAGCAAGTCCTGTTTGCTAGCATGAGTCAAAAGAGCCAACCCCCATCTCTATACGATGTTCTGATGCAGAGATATTGGTCTTGCAAAACGGTTGCTAGGGTACTATGTTTTGTTGCTAGGGAGTTGCTTGGCAGCTCCCAATCATGAAGCTCCAAAGTCAATGTGAATGTATAAACCAACCCCCATCTCTATACAATGTTTTGATGCAGAGATATAGGTCTTGCAAAATGGTTGCTAGGGTACTCTGTTTGGTTGCTAGGGAGTGGCTTGGCAGCTGCCAATCATGAAACTCCAAAGGCTTCTTGTCAGTATGAATTATATAAACCAACTCCCATGCCTCTGTGACATTCAGAATGGAAGATATCCCTGTCTGGATTTTGGTTGCTAAGGTGCTTGATAATGGTTGCTAGGGAGGGGTTAGGATGTGTTGAGGTGATTCAGGATTGGCTGTTTGCTGCCCCGAGTCAAACGAGCCCACCCTCATGTTTCTATGACTCTTCTATCCTGAGATATCCCTTTGATCTGTTTCAATGGAAGTCTATGGGAGTTGTTGCTAAGGAGCTCTAAATGGTTGCTAGGGCGTGGCTTGATAGCTTCACAATGATCCTGAGAGACTGATTGGCCGTCTGAGTAAAATGAGCCCGCCCCCTTGTCTCTATGACACTGTGATCCAGAGCTATGTTCAATACAAAATCCCTATGCAATTTACCATAGTAGGAGAAACGCATGTGTTTCATGGGACGGCCTTGCCATAGTAAGTCAATGGGGAAACTTTGGGGGCCTCTTGTACCCCAGGGGTGCAACTTTTACCCCATGGTGAGGTATGTTCTTACAGAGCCTGCCAGCCTCTTCAAATGTGGTAAATTACAAGTTTCTGAGAAACCATTGGTCAGTGCTACGAGTCGTCAAAGTTTGTGGCAATGTTAAGTCTATGGGATTTTTTTTACCCAATGATTTGCCCCTGGGGCGAACACCGTACCCCCCATCGCTAAGAAAAGTCACAGCACACCTCTCCTCAATAATCCGCACAATTTGACGCCTCAATCAGGGGTCTGTTATGTCGGCGTGTATTTTTTAACAGATGATTACTATGGAGTTTTTAAAAGGAGTTTTTATAGAGTTTTTATAGAGTTATTTAGTATGGCACGAGGCCTGCGGCCTCGTGCCTATCGCCCACGGTTGCTAGGGTGCTGTAACTGGTTGCTATGGTGTGGCTATGAAGATTTGAGGCCATTACTTATTGGCTGCTTGATAAAATAAATCCTCTGAGGGAGAGAGAGAGGGCCTGACAGCAGGGCTGTCAGGCCCTTTTCTCTGGGTGTGTGTGAAAGTGACAGTTGGGATTTAAATTTCTGAAAATTCCGCAATGTTAAGTCAATGGGACTTTTTTGGCCGCTTTTTCGTCCGCTGTGCGAACATCGTACACCCGATTGCTTATAAAAATCATAGCACACCTCTCCTCAATGAGCCGGTCGATTTGACGCCTCACTCAGGGGTCTGTGACAAACGGTGCGGGACGAGTTACGCGCCGAACTTTTGTCCGGAATAATAATAAGAAGAACTAGAATGTACATTTCCTGAAGAAAATGTGAAGTGGTGCTTGCAGTGGCAAAACTCGCCGCTCGGTTGCTAGAGTGTGGTACATTATTGCATACGAGCCAACAATCATGTCTGTACAATGTTCTGGTGCTGAGATATGGCTTATTTATGTGTTCAGGTGGTTGCTAGGCGGTTGCTACGGTATTCTTGGTTGTTGCTAGGGTGTTGCTAGGTGGTTGCTAGGGTATCCTGGGTGGTTGCTAGGCGGTTACTAAGGTGTTCTGGGTGGTTGCTAGGTGGTTGCTAGGGTATCCTGGGTGGTTGCTAGGCGGTTGCTAAGGTGTTCTGGGTGGTTGATAGGGTGTTGCTAGGGTAATCTGGGTGGTTGCTATGGTGTTACTAGGTGGTTGGTAGTTGTCAAAGATGGTTACTGTGGAGTTTGTAGCATTTTATTGGTATGATTTAGCACTTAGCTAATCAATATTAGCATGTAGATATTCACTGCTAGCATGTGTAGCATGTAGCAAGTCCTGTTTGCTAGCATGAGTCAAAAGAGCCAACCCCCATCTCTATACGATGTTCTGATGCAGAGATATTGGTTGCTAGGGTGTTCTGAGTGGTTGCTAGGCGGTTGCTAGGTGGTTGCTAGGGTGTCGTTAGTCGGTTGCTATGGTATTCTGGGTGGTTGCTAGGCGGTTGCTAGGGTGTTCTGGGTGGTTGCTAGGCAGTTGCTAGGGTATCCTGGGTGGTTGCTAGGCGGTTGCTAGGGTAATCTGGGTGGTTGCTAGGTGGTTGCTAGGGTATCCTGGGTGGTTGCTAGGCGGTTGCTAAGGTGTTCTGGGTGGTTGCTAGGTGGTTGCTAGGGTATCCTGGGTGGTTGCTAGGCGGTTGCTAAGGTGTTCTGGGTGGTTTCTAGGGTGTTGCTAGGGTAATCTGGGTGGTTGCTATGGTGTTACTAGGTGGTTGTTAGTTGTCAAAGATGGTTCCTATGGAGTTTGTAGCATTTTATTGGCATGATTTAGCACTTAGCTAATCAATATTAGCATGTAGCTATTCACTGCTAGCATGTGTAGCATGTTGGAAGTGTTGTTTGCTAGCATGAGTCAAAAGAGCCAACCCCCATGTCTCTACGATGTTCTGATGCAGAGATATAGGTCTTGCTAAATGGTTGCTAGGGTACTCTGTTTAGTTGCTAGGGAGTGGCTTGGCAGCTGCCAATGATGGATCTCCAAAGGCTGCCTGTCAGTGTGAATGATATAAACCAATCCCAATCTCTATACGATGTTCTGATGCAGAGATATAGCTCTTGCAATATGGTCGCTAAGGTACTCTATTTGGTTGCTAGGGAGTGGCTTGGCAGCTGCCAATCATTAAACTCCAAAGGCTTCTTGTCAGTATGAATGATATAAACCAACTCCCACGCCTTTGTGACATTCAGAATGGAAGATATCCCTGTCTGGATTTTGGTTGCTAAGGTGCTTGACAATGGTTGCTAGGGAGGGGTTAGGATGTGTTGAGGTGATTCAGGATGGGCTGTTTGCTGGCCCGAGTCAAATGAGCCCACCCTCATGTTTCTATGACACTTATATCCTGAGATATCCCTTTGATCTCTTTTAATGGAAGTCTGTGGAACTTGTTGCTAAGGAGCTCTAAATGGTTGCTAGGGCGTGGCTTGATAGTTTCACAATGATCCTGAGAGACTGATTGGTCGTCTGAGTAAAATGAGCCCGCCCCCTTGTCTCTGTGACACTGTGATCCAGAGCTATGTTCAATACAAAATCCCAATGCAATTTACCATAGTAGGAGAAACGCATGTGTTTCATGGGACGGCCTTCGCCATAGTAAGTCAATGGGGAAACTTTGGGGGCCTCTTGTCCCCCAGGGGTGCAACTTTTACCCCATGGTGAGGTATGTGCTTACAGAGCCTGCCAGCCTCTTCAAATGTGGTAAATTACAAGTTTCTGAGAAATCATTGGTCAGTGCTACGAGTCGTCAAAGTTTGTGGCAATGTTAAGTCTATGGGATTTTTTTTACCCAATGATTTGCCCCTGGGGCAAACACCGTACCCCCCATCGCTAAGAAAAGTCACAGCACACCTCTCCTCAATAATCCGCACAATTTGACGCCTCAATCAGGGGTCTGTTATGTCGGCGTGTATTTTTTAACAGATGATTACTATGGAGTTTTTAAAAGGAGTTTTTATAGAGTTTTTATAGAGTTATTTAGTATGGCACGAGGCCTGCGGCCTCGTGCCTGTCGCCCACGGTTGCTAGGGTTCTGTAACTGGTTGCTATGGTGTGGCTAAGAAGATTTGAGGCCATTACTTATTGGCTGCTTGATAAAATAAATCCTCTGAGGGAGAGAGACAGCAGGGCTGTCAGGCCCTTTTCTCTGGGTGTGTGTGAAAGTGACAGTTGGGATTTAAATTTCTGAAAATTCCGCAATGTTAAGTCAATGGGACTTTTTTGGCCGCTTTTTCGTCCGCTGTGCGAACATCGTACACCCGATTGCTTATAAAAATCATAGCACACCTCTCCTCAATGAGCCGGTCGATTTGACGCCTCACTCAGGGGTCTGTGACAAACGGTGCGGGACGAGTTACGCGCCGAACTTTTGTCCGGAATAATAAGAAGAATAACTAGAATGTACATTTCCTGAAGAAAATGTGAAGTGGTGCTTGCAGTGGCAAAAAACACCACCCGGTTGCTAGGGTGTTCTTGTAGTTTGCTATGATGATGCAAGGCAGTTGCTAGGGTGTTCTGGGTGGTTGCTAGGCAGTTGCTAGGGTATTCTGGGTGGTTGCTAGGTGGTTGCTAGGGTTTTTCTAGGTCGTTGCTAGGGTATTCTGGGTGGTTGCTAAGCGGTTGCTAGGTTGTTCTGGGTGGTTGCTAGGGCGTTGCTAGGTGGTTGCTAGGGTGTTCTGGTTGGTTGCTAGGCGGATGCTAAGGTGTTGTAGGTGGTTGTTAGGGCGTTGCTAGGTGGTTGCTAGGGTGTTCTGGGTGGTTGCTAGGGTATTCTGGGTGGTTGCTAGGGCGTTGCTAGGTGGTTGCTAGGGTGTTCTGGTTGGTTGCTGGGGTATTGTGGGTGGTTGCTAGGGTGTTCTGGGTGGTTGCTAGGCGGTTGCTAGGGTGTTCTAGGTGGTTTCTAGGGTGTCGCTAGTCGGTTGCTATGGTATTCTGGGTGGTTGCTAGGCGGTTGCTAGGGTGTTTTGGGTGGTTGCTAGGGCGTTGCTAGGCAGTTGCTAGGGTATCCTGGGTGGTTGCTAGGCGGTTGCTAGGGTAATCTGGGTGATTGTTAGGGCGTTGCTAGGTGGTTGCTAGGGTATTCTGGGGGGTTGCTAGGCGGTTGCTAAGGTGTTCTGGGTGGTTGCTAGGGTGTTGCTAGGGTAATCTGGGTGGTTGCTAGGGCGTTGCTAGGTGGTTGCTAGGGTGTTCTGGGTGGTTGCTAGGCGGTTGCTAAGGTGTTTTGGGTTGTTGCTAGGGCGTTGCTAGGCAGTTGCTAGGGTGTTCTGGGTGGTTGCTAGGGTGTTGCTAGGGTAATCTGGGTCGTTGCTATGGTGTTACTAGGTGGTTGGTAGTTGTCAAAGATGGTTCCTATGGAGTTTGTAGCATTTTATTGGCATGATTTAGCACTTAGCTAATCAATATTAGCATGTAGCTATTCACTGCTAGCATGTGTAGCATGTTGGAAGTGTTGTTTGCTAGCATGAGTCAAAAGAGCCAACCCCCATGTCTCTACGATGTTCTGATGCAGAGATATAGGTCTTGCTAAATGGTTGCTAGGGTACTCTGTTTAGTTGCTAGGGAGTGGCTTGGCAGCTGCCAATGATGGATCTCCAAAGGCTGCCTGTCAGTGTGAATGATATAAACCAATCCCCATCTCTATACGATGTTCTGATGCAGAGATATAGCTCTTGCAATATGGTCGCTAAGGTACTCTATTTGGTTGCTAGGGAGTGGCTTGTCAGCTGCCAATGATGATTCTCCAAATGCTGCTTGTCACAATGAATACTATAAACCAACTCCCATGCCTCTGTGACATTCAGAATGGAAGATATCCCTCTTTGGATTTTGGTTGCTAAGGCGCTCAACAATGGTCGCTAGGGATGGGCCAGGAAGTGTTGAGGTGATTTATGATTGGCTGTTTGCTGCCCTGAGTCAAACGAGACCACCCTTGTATTTCTATGACACTTCTATCCGGAGATACCCATTTCATCTCTTTCATTGGAAGTCTATGGGAGTTGTTGCTAAGGTGCTCTAATTGGTTGCTAGGGCCTGGCTTGATAGTTTCACAATGATCCTGAGAGACTGATTGGTCGTCTGAGTAAGATAAGCCCGCTCCCTTGTCTCTGTGACACTGTGATCCAGAGCTATGTTCAATACAAAATCCCAATGCAATTTACCATAGTAGGAAAAACACATGCATTTTATGGGCCGTCCTTCACCATAGTAAGTCAATGGGGACACTTTTGGGGCCTCTTGTGCCCCAGGGGTGCAACTTTTACCCCATGGTGAGGTATGTTCTTACAGAGCCTGCCAGCCTCTTCAAATGTGGTAAATTACAAGTTTCTGAGAAATCATTGGTCAGTGCTACGAGTCGTCAAAGTTTGTGGCAATGTTAAGTCTATGGGATTTTTTTTACCCAATGATTTGCCCCTGGGGCGAACACCGTACCCCCCATCACTAAGAAAAGTCACAGCACACCTCTCCTCAATAATCCGCACAATTTGACACCTCAATCAGGGGTCTGTTATGTCGGCGTGTATTTTTTAACAGATGATTACTATGGAGTTTTTAAAAGGATTTTTTATAGAGTTTTTATAGAGTTTTTATAGAGTTATTTAGTATGGCACGAGGCCTGCGGCCTCGTGCCTATCGCCCACGGTTGCTAGGGTGCTGTAACTGGTTGCTATGGTGTGGCTATGAAGATTTGAGGCCATTACTTATTGGCTGCTTGATAAAATAAATCCTCTGAGGGAGAGAGAGAGGGCCTGACAGCAGGGCTGTCAGGCCCTTTTCTCTGGGTGTGTGTGAAAGTGACAGTTGGGTTTGAATTTCTGAAAATTCCGCAATGTTAAGTCAATGGGACTTTTTTGGTCGCTTTTTCGTCCGCTGTGCGAACATCGTACACCCGATTGCTTATAAAAATCATAGCACACCTCTCCTCAATGAGCCGGTCGATTTGACGCCTCACTCAGGGGTCTGTGACAAACGGTGCGGGACGAGTTACGCGCCAAACTTTTGTCCGGAATAATAAGAAGAATAAGAAGAATAACTAGAATGTACATTTCCAGAAGAAAATGTGAAGTGGTGCTTGCAGTGGCAAAACTCGCCGCTCAGTTGCTAGGATAGTTGCTACAATGTTGTACATGATTGCATACAAGCCAACAACCATGTCTTAACGATATTGTGGAGCTGCAATATGGCTTTTATATGTTGCAACATGGTTGCTAGGTAGCTTTAAACGGTTGCTAAGGTGTGGTTGCACAGTTACCATGATGATATTTACAGACTGGTTTCTCAACCGAAACAAACAAACACACCCCCAAGTCTATACGATGTTCTGGTGCTGAGATATAGCCCATTCATGTGTTTTTTGCTAGGGCATGACTATGAAGTTGTTATGTCACTATTTATTGGCTGCTTGATAGGACAAATCAAAAGAGCCCAACCCCAAGCCTCTATGACCTTCTGAGCCAAAGATATGATTTTACAAATTTTGTGCCAATGTTAAGTCTATGGGACATTTTTCGGTTAATTTTTTGCCCGCCAGACGGACATCGTAGACCCAATCGGTTATAAAAGTCATAGCACACCTCTCCTCGATAAACCGGTCGATTTGACACCTCATTCATGGGTCTACGAGAAATAGTGCGGGAGGAGTAACGTGCCGAAGTTTTGTCTAGATGAATAGTAATCACAATACTAGAATGTACATTTCCTGAAGAAAATGTGAAGTGGTGCTTGCAGTGGCAAAAAACACCACCCGGTTGCTAGGGTGTTCTTGTAGTTTGCTATGATGATGCAAGGCAGTTGCTAGGGTGTTCTGGGTGGTTGCTAGGCAGTTGCTAGGGTATTCTGGGTGGTTGCTAGGTGGTTGCTAGGGTTTTTCTAGGTCGTTGCTAGGGTATTCTGGGTGGTTGCTAAGCGGTTGCTAGGGTGTTCTGGGTGGTTGCTAGGGCGTTGCTAGGTGGTTGCTAGGGTGTTCTGGTTGGTTGCTAGGCGGATGCTAATGTGTTGTAGGTGGTTGTTAGGGCGTTGCTAGGTGGTTGCTAGGGTGTTCTGGGTGGTTGCTAGGGCGTTGCTAGGTGGTTGCTAGGGTGTTCTGGTTGGTTGCTGGGGTATTGTGGGTGGTTGCTAGGGTGTTCTGGGTGGTTGCTAGGCAGTTGCTAGGGTGTTCTAGGTGGTTTCTAGGGTGTCGCTAGTTGGTTGCTATGGTATTCTGGGTGGTTGCTAGGCGGTTGCTAGGGTGTTTTGGGTGGTTGCTAGGGCGTTGCTAGGCAGTTGCTAGGGTATCCTGGGTGGTTGCTAGGCGGTTGCTAGGGTAATCTGGGTGATTGTTAGGGCGTTGCTAGGTGGTTGCTAGGGTATTCTGGGTGGTTGCTAGGCGGTTGCTAAGGTGTTCTGGGTGGTTGCTAGGGCGTTGCTAGGCAGTTGCTAGGGTGTTCTGGGTGGTTGCTAGGGTGTTGCTAGGGTAATCTGGGTGGTTGCTAGGGCGTTGCTAGGTGGTTGCTAGGGTGTTCTGGGTGGTTGCTAGGCGGTTGCTAAGGTGTTTTGGGTTGTTGCTAGGGCGTTGCTAGGCAGTTGCTAGGGTGTTCTGGGTGGTTGCTAGGGTGTTGCTAGGGTAATCTGGGTCGTTGCTATGGTGTTACTAGGTGGTTGGTAGTTGTCAAAGATGGTTCCTATGGAGTTTGTAGCATTTTATTGCCATGATTTAGCACTTAGCTAATCAATATTAGCATGTAGCTATTCACTGCTAGCATGTGTAGCATGTTGGAAGTGTTGTTTGCTAGCATGAGTCAAAAGAGCCAACCCCCATGTCTCTACGATGTTCTGATGCAGAGATATAGGTCTTGCTAAATGGTTGCTAGGGTACTCTGTTTAGTTGCTAGGGAGTGGCTTGGCAGCTGCCAATGATGGATCTCCAAAGGCTGCCTGTCAGTGTGAATGATATAAACCAATCCCCATCTCTATACGATGTTCTGATGCAGAGATATAGCTCTTGCAATATGGTCGCTAAGGTACTCTATTTGGTTGCTAGGGAGTGGCTTGTCAGCTGCCAATGATGATTCTCCAAATGCTGCTTGTCACAATGAATACTATAAACCAACTCCCATGCCTCTGTGACATTCAGAATGGAAGATATCCCTCTTTGGATTTTGGTTGCTAAGGCGCTCAACAATGGTCGCTAGGGATGGGCCAGGAAGTGTTGAGGTGATTTATGATTGGCTGTTTGCTGCCCTGAGTCAAACGAGACCACCCTTGTATTTCTATGACACTTCTATCCGGAGATACCCATTTCATCTCTTTCATTGGAAGTCTATGGGAGTTGTTGCTAAGGTGCTCTAATTGGTTGCTAGGGCCTGGCTTGATAGTTTCACAATGATCCTGAGAGACTGATTGGTCGTCTGAGTAAGATAAGCCCGCCCCCTTGTCTCTGTGACACTGTGATCCAGAGCTATGTTCAATACAAAATCCCAATGCAATTTACCATAGTAGGAAAAACACATGCATTTTATGGGCCGTCCTTCACCATAGTAAATCAATGGGGACACTTTTGGGGCCTCTTGTGCCCCAGGGGTGCAACTTTTACCCCATGGTGAGGTATGTTCTTACAGAGCCTGCCAGCCTCTTCAAATGTGGTAAATTACAAGTTTCTGAGAAATCATTGGTCAGTGCTACGAGTCGTCAAAGTTTGTGGCAATGTTAAGTCTATGGGATTTTTTTTACCCAATGATTTGCCCCTGGGGCGAACACCGTACCCCCCATCGCTAAGAAAAGTCACAGCACACCTCTCCTCAATAATCCACACAATTTGACGCCTCAATCAGGGGTCTGTTATGTCGGAGTGTATTTTTTAACAGATGATTACTATGGAGTTTTTAAAAGGAGTTTTTATAGAGTTTTTATAGAGTTATTTAGTATGGCACGAGGCCTGCGGCCTCGTGCCTATCGCCCACGGTTGCTAGGGTGCTGTAACTGGTTGCTATGGTGTGGCTATGAAGATTTGAGGCCATTACTTATTGGCTGCTTGATAAAATAAATCCTCTGAGGGAGAGAGCAGGGCTGTCAGGCCCTTTTCTGTGGGTGTGTGTGAAAGTGACAGTTGGGATTTAAATTTCTGAAAATTCCGCAATGTTAAGTCAATGGGACTTTTTTGGTCGCTTTTTCGTCCGCTGTGCGAACATCGTACACCCGATTGCTTATAAAAATCATAGCACACCTCTCCTCAATGAGCCGGTCGATTTGACGCCTCACTCAGGGGTCTGTGACAAACGGTGCGGGACGAGTTACGCGCCAAACTTTTGTCCGGAATAATAAGAAGAACTAGAATGTACATTTCCTGAAGAAAATGTGAAGTGGTGCTTGCAGTGGCAAAACTCGCCGCTCGGTTGCTAGGATAGTTGTTAATACAATGTTGTACATGATTGCATACAAGCCAACAACCATGTCTTTACGATTTTGTGGAGCTGAAATATGGCTTCTATATGTTGCAATATGGTTGTTAGGTAGCTTTAAATGGTTGCTAAGGTGTGGTTGCACAGTTACAATGATGATATTTACAGACTGGTTTCCCAACCGAAACAAACAAACACACCCCCATGTCTAAACGATGTTCTGGTGCTGAGATATAGCCCATTCATGTGTTTGTACGGTTGCTAGGGTACTCCAAATGGTTGCTAAGGTTGGTTTATACAGTTTATGTGGTAATATTTAAAGAGTATTTGCAAGTCTGGGTCAAAAAATGCGCAACTCTGTGTTTTTACAATGTTTTGTTGCTGAGATATAGCTTGTAAATGCTGTTGAATGGTTGCTAGGTGCCTGTAACTGGTTGCTAGGGTGTGACTATGAAGTTGTTATATACCTACTCGTTGGCTGCTTGATAGGACGATTCAAAAGAGCCCAACCCCAAGCCTCTATGACCTTCTGAGCCAAAGATATGATTTTACAAATTTTGTGCCAATGTTAAGTCAATGGGACATTTTTCTGCTAATTTTTCGTCCGCCAGACGAACATCGTAGACCCAATTGCTTATAAAAGTCATAGCACACCTCTCCTCTATGAACCGGTCGATTTGACATCTCATTCATGGGTCTACGACAAAAGATGTGGGAGGAGTTGCGTGCCGAAGTTTTGTCTAGGTGAATAGTAATCACAATACTAGAATGTACATTTCCAGGAGAAAATGTGAAGTGGTGCTTGCAGTGGCAAAACTCGCCACTCGGTTGCTAGGGTGTTCTTGGAGTTTGCTATGATGATGCAAGGCAGTTGCTAGGGTGTTCTGGGTGGTTGCTAGGCGGTTGCTAGGTTATTCTGGGTGGTTGCTAGGTGGTTGCTAGGGTGTTATGGGTTGTTGCTAGGGTTTTTCTAGGCAGTTGCTAGGGTATCCTGGGTGGTTGCTAGGCGGTTGCTAGGGTAATCTGGGTGATTGTTAGGGCGTTGCTAGGTGGTTGCTAGGGTATTCTGGGTGGTTGCTAGGCGGTTGCTAAGGTGTTCTGGGTGGTTGCTAGGGCGTTGCTAGGCAGTTGCTAGGGTGTTCTGGGTGGTTGCTAGGGTGTTGCTAGGGTAATCTGGCTGGTTGCTAGGGCGTTGCTAGGTGGTTGCTAGGGTGTTCTGGGTGGTTGCTAGGCGGTTGCTAAGGTGTTTTGGGTTGTTGCTAGGGCGTTGCTAGGCAGTTGCTAGGGTGTTCTGGGTGGTTGCTAGGGTGTTGCTAGGGTAATCTGGGTCGTTGCTATGGTGTTACTAGGTGGTTGGTAGTTGTCAAAGATGGTTCCTATGGAGTTTGTAGCATTTTATTGGCATGATTTAGCACTTAGCTAATCAATATTAGCATGTAGCTATTCACTGCTAGCATGTGTAGCATGTTGGAAGTGTTGTTTGCTAGCATGAGTCAAAAGAGCCAACCCCCATGTCTCTACGATGTTCTGATGCAGAGATATAGGTCTTGCTAAATGGTTGCTAGGGTACTCTGTTTAGTTGCTAGGGAGTGGCTTGGCAGCTGCCAATGATGGATCTCCAAAGGCTGCCTGTCAGTGTGAATGATATAAACCAATCCCCATCTCTATACGATGTTCTGATGCAGAGATATAGCTCTTGCAATATGGTCGCTAAGGTACTCTATTTGGTTGCTAGGGAGTGGCTTGGCAGCTGCCAATGATGATTCTCCAAATGCTGCTTGTCACAATGAATACTATAAACCAACTCCCATGCCTCTGTGACATTCAGAATGGAAGATATCCCTCTTTGGATTTTGGTTGCTAAGGCGCTCAACAATGGTCGCTAGGGATGGGCCAGGAAGTGTTGAGGTGATTTATGATTGGCTGTTTGCTGCCCTGAGTCAAACGAGACCACCCTTGTATTTCTATGACACTTCTATCCGGAGATACCCATTTCATCTCTTTCATTGGAAGTCTATGGGAGTTGTTGCTAAGGTGCTCTAATTGGTTGCTAGGGCCTGGCTTGATAGTTTCACAATGATCCTGAGAGACTGATTGGTCGTCTGAGTAAGATAAGCCCGCCCCCTTGTCTCTGTGACACTGTGATCCAGAGCTATGTTCAATACAAAATCCCAATGCAATTTACCATAGTAGGAAAAACACATGCATTTTATGGGCCGTCCTTCACCATAGTAAATCAATGGGGACACTTTTGGGGCCTCTTGTGCCCCAGGGGTGCAACTTTTACCCCATGGTGAGGTATGTGCTTACAGAGCCTGCCAGCCTCTTCAAATGTGGTAAATTACAAGTTTCTGAGAAATCATTGGTCAGTGCTACGAGTCGTCAAAGTTTGTGGCAATGTTAAGTCTATGGGATTTTTTTTACCCAATGATTTGCCCCTGGGGCGAACACCGTACCCCCCATCGCTAAGAAAAGTCACAGCACACCTCTCCTCAATAATCCGCACAATTTGACGCCTCAATCAGGGGTCTGTGATGTCGGCGTGTATTTTTTAACAGATGATTACTATGGAGTTTTTAAAAGGAGTTTTTATAGAGTTTTTATAGAGTTATTTAGTATGGCACGAGGCCTGCGGCCTCGTGCCTATCGCCCACGGTTGCTAGGGTGCTGTAACTGGTTGCTATGGTGTGGCTATGAAGATTTGAGGCCATTACTTATTGGCTGCTTGATAAAATAAATCCTCTGAGGGAGAGAGAGAGGGCCTGACAGCAGGGCTGTCAGGCCCTTTTCTCTGGGTGTGTGTGAAAGTGACAGTTGGATTTGAATTTCTGAAAATTCCGCAATGTTAAGTCAATGGGACTTTTTTGGCCGCTTTTTCGTCCGCTGTGCGAACATCGTACACCCGATTGCTTATAAAAATCATAGCACACCTCTCCTCAATGAGCCGGTCGATTTGACGCCTCACTCAGGGGTCTGTGACAAACGGTGCGGGACGAGTTACGCGCCAAACTTTTGTCCGGAATAATAAGAATAAGAACTAGAATGTACATTTCCTGAAGAAAATGTGAAGTGGTGCTTGCAGTGGCAAAACTCGCCGCTCGGTTGCTAGGATAGTTGTTAATACAATGTTGTACATGATTGCATACAAGCCAACAACCATGTCTTTACGATTTTGTGGAGCTGAAATATGGCTTCTATATGTTGCAATATGGTTGTTAGGTAGCTTTAAATGGTTGCTAAGGTGTGGTTGCACAGTTACAATGATGATATTTACAGACTGGTTTCCCAACCGAAACAAACAAACACACCCCCATGTCTAAACGATGTTCTGGTGCTGAGATATAGCCCATTCATGTGTTTGTACGGTTGCTAGGGTACTCCAAATGGTTGCTAAGGTTGGTTTATACAGTTTATGTGGTAATATTTAAAGAGTATTTGCAAGTCTGGGTCAAAAAATGCGCAACTCTGTGTTTTTACAATGTTTTGTTGCTGAGATATAGCTTGTAAATGCTGTTGAATGGTTGCTAGGTGCCTGTAACTGGTTGCTAGGGTGTGACTATGAAGTTGTTATATACCTACTCGTTGGCTGCTTGATAGGACGATTCAAAAGAGCCCAACCCCAAGCCTCTATGACCTTCTGAGCCAAAGATATGATTTTACAAATTTTGTGCCAATGTTAAGTCAATGGGACATTTTTCTGCTAATTTTTCGTCCGCCAGACGAACATCGTAGACCCAATTGCTTATAAAAGTCATAGCACACCTCTCCTCTATGAACCGGTCGATTTGACATCTCATTCATGGGTCTACGACAAAAGATGTGGGAGGAGTTGCGTGCCGAAGTTTTGTCTAGGTGAATAGTAATCACAATACTAGAATGTACATTTCCAGGAGAAAATGTGAAGTGGTGCTTGCAGTGGCAAAACTCGCCACTCGGTTGCTAGGGTGTTCTTGGAGTTTGCTATGATGATGCAAGGCAGTTGCTAGGGTGTTCTGGGTGGTTGCTAGGCGGTTGCTAGGTTATTCTGGGTGGTTGCTAGGTGGTTGCTAGGGTGTTATGGGTTGTTGCTAGGGTTTTTCTAGGCAGTTGCTAGGGTATCCTGGGTGGTTGCTAGGCGGTTGCTAGGGTAATCTGGGTGATTGTTAGGGCGTTGCTAGGTGGTTGCTAGGGTATTCTGGGTGGTTGCTAGGCGGTTGCTAAGGTGTTCTGGGTGGTTGCTAGGGCGTTGCTAGGCAGTTGCTAGGGTGTTCTGGGTGGTTGCTAGGGTGTTGCTAGGGTAATCTGGCTGGTTGCTAGGGCGTTGCTAGGTGGTTGCTAGGGTGTTCTGGGTGGTTGCTAGGCGGTTGCTAAGGTGTTTTGGGTTGTTGCTAGGGCGTTGCTAGGCAGTTGCTAGGGTGTTCTGGGTGGTTGCTAGGGTGTTGCTAGGGTAATCTGGGTCGTTGCTATGGTGTTACTAGGTGGTTGGTAGTTGTCAAAGATGGTTCCTATGGAGTTTGTAGCATTTTATTGGCATGATTTAGCACTTAGCTAATCAATATTAGCATGTAGCTATTCACTGCTAGCATGTGTAGCATGTTGGAAGTGTTGTTTGCTAGCATGAGTCAAAAGAGCCAACCCCCATGTCTCTACGATGTTCTGATGCAGAGATATAGGTCTTGCTAAATGGTTGCTAGGGTACTCTGTTTAGTTGCTAGGGAGTGGCTTGGCAGCTGCCAATGATGGATCTCCAAAGGCTGCCTGTCAGTGTGAATGATATAAACCAATCCCCATCTCTATACGATGTTCTGATGCAGAGATATAGCTCTTGCAATATGGTCGCTAAGGTACTCTATTTGGTTGCTAGGGAGTGGCTTGGCAGCTGCCAATGATGATTCTCCAAATGCTGCTTGTCACAATGAATACTATAAACCAACTCCCATGCCTCTGTGACATTCAGAATGGAAGATATCCCTCTTTGGATTTTGGTTGCTAAGGCGCTCAACAATGGTCGCTAGGGATGGGCCAGGAAGTGTTGAGGTGATTTATGATTGGCTGTTTGCTGCCCTGAGTCAAACGAGACCACCCTTGTATTTCTATGACACTTCTATCCGGAGATACCCATTTCATCTCTTTCATTGGAAGTCTATGGGAGTTGTTGCTAAGGTGCTCTAATTGGTTGCTAGGGCCTGGCTTGATAGTTTCACAATGATCCTGAGAGACTGATTGGTCGTCTGAGTAAGATAAGCCCGCCCCCTTGTCTCTGTGACACTGTGATCCAGAGCTATGTTCAATACAAAATCCCAATGCAATTTACCATAGTAGGAAAAACACATGCATTTTATGGGCCGTCCTTCACCATAGTAAATCAATGGGGACACTTTTGGGGCCTCTTGTGCCCCAGGGGTGCAACTTTTACCCCATGGTGAGGTATGTGCTTACAGAGCCTGCCAGCCTCTTCAAATGTGGTAAATTACAAGTTTCTGAGAAATCATTGGTCAGTGCTACGAGTCGTCAAAGTTTGTGGCAATGTTAAGTCTATGGGATTTTTTTTACCCAATGATTTGCCCCTGGGGCGAACACCGTACCCCCCATCGCTAAGAAAAGTCACAGCACACCTCTCCTCAATAATCCGCACAATTTGACGCCTCAATCAGGGGTCTGTGATGTCGGCGTGTATTTTTTAACAGATGATTACTATGGAGTTTTTAAAAGGAGTTTTTATAGAGTTTTTATAGAGTTATTTAGTATGGCACGAGGCCTGCGGCCTCGTGCCTATCGCCCACGGTTGCTAGGGTGCTGTAACTGGTTGCTATGGTGTGGCTATGAAGATTTGAGGCCATTACTTATTGGCTGCTTGATAAAATAAATCCTCTGAGGGAGAGAGAGAGGGCCTGACAGCAGGGCTGTCAGGCCCTTTTCTCTGGGTGTGTGTGAAAGTGACAGTTGGATTTGAATTTCTGAAAATTCCGCAATGTTAAGTCAATGGGACTTTTTTGGCCGCTTTTTCGTCCGCTGTGCGAACATCGTACACCCGATTGCTTATAAAAATCATAGCACACCTCTCCTCAATGAGCCGGTCGATTTGACGCCTCACTCAGGGGTCTGTGACAAACGGTGCGGGACGAGTTACGCGCCAAACTTTTGTCCGGAATAATAAGAATAAGAATAATAAGTATGAGCAATAACAATACTGTTGCTTTGCCATAGGCAAGCACCATTAATAATAAGTATGAGCAATAACAATACTGTTGCTTTGCCATAGGCAAGCACCATTAATAAGAAGAATAACTAGAATGTACATTTCCAGAAGAAAATGTGAAGTGGTGCTTGCAGTGGCAAAACTCGCCGCTCAGTTGCTAGGATAGTTGCTACAATGTTGTACATGATTGCATACAAGCCAACAACCATGTCTTAACGATATTGTGGAGCTGCAATATGGCTTTTATATGTTGCAACATGGTTGCTAGGTAGCTTTAAACGGTTGCTAAGGTGTGGTTGCACAGTTACCATGATGATATTTACAGACTGGTTTCTCAACCGAAACAAACAAACACACCCCCAAGTCTATACGATGTTCTGGTGCTGAGATATAGCCCATTCATGTGTTTTTTGCTAGGGCATGACTATGAAGTTGTTATGTCACTATTTATTGGCTGCTTGATAGGACAAATCAAAAGAGCCCAACCCCAAGCCTCTATGACCTTCTGAGCCAAAGATATGATTTTACAAATTTTGTGCCAATGTTAAGTCTATGGGACATTTTTCGGTTAATTTTTTGCCCGCCAGACGGACATCGTAGACCCAATCGGTTATAAAAGTCATAGCACACCTCTCCTCGATAAACCGGTCGATTTGACACCTCATTCATGGGTCTACGAGAAATAGTGCGGGAGGAGTAACGTGCCGAAGTTTTGTCTAGATGAATAGTAATCACAATACTAGAATGTACATTTCCTGAAGAAAATGTGAAGTGGTGCTTGCAGTGGCAAAAAACACCACCCGGTTGCTAGGGTGTTCTTGTAGTTTGCTATGATGATGCAAGGCAGTTGCTAGGGTGTTCTGGGTGGTTGCTAGGCAGTTGCTAGGGTATTCTGGGTGGTTGCTAGGTGGTTGCTAGGGTTTTTCTAGGTCGTTGCTAGGGTATTCTGGGTGGTTGCTAAGCGGTTGCTAGGGTGTTCTGGGTGGTTGCTAGGGCGTTGCTAGGTGGTTGCTAGGGTGTTCTGGTTGGTTGCTAGGCGGATGCTAATGTGTTGTAGGTGGTTGTTAGGGCGTTGCTAGGTGGTTGCTAGGGTGTTCTGGGTGGTTGCTAGGGTATTCTGGGTGGTTGCTAGGGCGTTGCTAGGTGGTTGCTAGGGTGTTCTGGTTGGTTGCTGGGGTATTGTGGGTGGTTGCTAGGGTGTTCTGGGTGGTTGCTAGGCAGTTGCTAGGGTGTTCTAGGTGGTTTCTAGGGTGTCGCTAGTTGGTTGCTATGGTATTCTGGGTGGTTGCTAGGCGGTTGCTAGGGTGTTTTGGGTGGTTGCTAGGGCGTTGCTAGGCAGTTGCTAGGGTATCCTGGGTGGTTGCTAGGCGGTTGCTAGGGTAATCTGGGTGATTGTTAGGGCGTTGCTAGGTGGTTGCTAGGGTATTCTGGGTGGTTGCTAGGCGGTTGCTAAGGTGTTCTGGGTGGTTGCTAGGGCGTTGCTAGGCAGTTGCTAGGGTGTTCTGGGTGGTTGCTAGGGTGTTGCTAGGGTAATCTGGGTGGTTGCTAGGGCGTTGCTAGGTGGTTGCTAGGGTGTTCTGGGTGGTTGCTAGGCGGTTGCTAAGGTGTTTTGGGTTGTTGCTAGGGCGTTGCTAGGCAGTTGCTAGGGTGTTCTGGGTGGTTGCTAGGGTGTTGCTAGGGTAATCTGGGTCGTTGCTATGGTGTTACTAGGTGGTTGGTAGTTGTCAAAGATGGTTCCTATGGAGTTTGTAGCATTTTATTGCCATGATTTAGCACTTAGCTAATCAATATTAGCATGTAGCTATTCACTGCTAGCATGTGTAGCATGTTGGAAGTGTTGTTTGCTAGCATGAGTCAAAAGAGCCAACCCCCATGTCTCTACGATGTTCTGATGCAGAGATATAGGTCTTGCTAAATGGTTGCTAGGGTACTCTGTTTAGTTGCTAGGGAGTGGCTTGGCAGCTGCCAATGATGGATCTCCAAAGGCTGCCTGTCAGTGTGAATGATATAAACCAATCCCCATCTCTATACGATGTTCTGATGCAGAGATATAGCTCTTGCAATATGGTCGCTAAGGTACTCTATTTGGTTGCTAGGGAGTGGCTTGTCAGCTGCCAATGATGATTCTCCAAATGCTGCTTGTCACAATGAATACTATAAACCAACTCCCATGCCTCTGTGACATTCAGAATGGAAGATATCCCTCTTTGGATTTTGGTTGCTAAGGCGCTCAACAATGGTCGCTAGGGATGGGCCAGGAAGTGTTGAGGTGATTTATGATTGGCTGTTTGCTGCCCTGAGTCAAACGAGACCACCCTTGTATTTCTATGACACTTCTATCCGGAGATACCCATTTCATCTCTTTCATTGGAAGTCTATGGGAGTTGTTGCTAAGGTGCTCTAATTGGTTGCTAGGGCCTGGCTTGATAGTTTCACAATGATCCTGAGAGACTGATTGGTCGTCTGAGTAAGATAAGCCCGCCCCCTTGTCTCTGTGACACTGTGATCCAGAGCTATGTTCAATACAAAATCCCAATGCAATTTACCATAGTAGGAAAAACACATGCATTTTATGGGCCGTCCTTCACCATAGTAAATCAATGGGGACACTTTTGGGGCCTCTTGTGCCCCAGGGGTGCAACTTTTACCCCATGGTGAGGTATGTTCTTACAGAGCCTGCCAGCCTCTTCAAATGTGGTAAATTACAAGTTTCTGAGAAATCATTGGTCAGTGCTACGAGTCGTCAAAGTTTGTGGCAATGTTAAGTCTATGGGATTTTTTTTACCCAATGATTTGCCCCTGGGGCGAACACCGTACCCCCCATCGCTAAGAAAAGTCACAGCACACCTCTCCTCAATAATCCACACAATTTGACGCCTCAATCAGGGGTCTGTTATGTCGGAGTGTATTTTTTAACAGATGATTACTATGGAGTTTTTAAAAGGAGTTTTTATAGAGTTTTTATAGAGTTATTTAGTATGGCACGAGGCCTGCGGCCTCGTGCCTATCGCCCACGGTTGCTAGGGTGCTGTAACTGGTTGCTATGGTGTGGCTATGAAGATTTGAGGCCATTACTTATTGGCTGCTTGATAAAATAAATCCTCTGAGGGAGAGAGCAGGGCTGTCAGGCCCTTTTCTGTGGGTGTGTGTGAAAGTGACAGTTGGGATTTAAATTTCTGAAAATTCCGCAATGTTAAGTCAATGGGACTTTTTTGGTCGCTTTTTCGTCCGCTGTGCGAACATCGTACACCCGATTGCTTATAAAAATCATAGCACACCTCTCCTCAATGAGCCGGTCGATTTGACGCCTCACTCAGGGGTCTGTGACAAACGGTGCGGGACGAGTTACGCGCCAAACTTTTGTCCGGAATAATAAGAAGAATAAGAAGAATAATAAGTATGAGCAATAACAATACTGTTGCTTTGCCATAGGCAAGCACCATTAACTAGAATGTACATTTCCTGAAGAAAATGTGAAGTGGTGCTTGCAGTGGCAAAACTCGCCGCTCGGTTGCTAGAGTGTGGTACATTGTTGCATACGAGCCAACAACCATGTCTGTACGATGTTTTGGTGCTGAGATATGGCTTGTACTGTATATGTTGCAATATGGTTGTTAGGTAGCTTTAAATGGTTGCTAAGGTGTGGTTGCACAGTTACCATGATGATTGTTAGGGCGTTGCTAGGTGGTTGCTAGGGTATTCTGGGTGGTTGCTAGGCGGTTGCTAAGGTGTTCTGGGTGGTTGCTAGGGCGTTGCTAGGCAGTTGCTAGGGTGTTCTGGGTGGTTGCTAGGGTGTTGCTAGGGTAATCTGGGTGGTTGCTAGGGCGTTGCTAGGTGGTTGCTAGGGTGTTCTGGGTGGTTGCTAGGCGGTTGCTAAGGTGTTTTGGGTTGTTGCTAGGGCGTTGCTAGGCAGTTGCTAGGGTGTTCTGGGTGGTTGCTAGGGTGTTGCTAGGGTAATCTGGGTCGTTGCTATGGTGTTACTAGGTGGTTGGTAGTTGTCAAAGATGGTTCCTATGGAGTTTGTAGCATTTTATTGGCATGATTTAGCACTTAGCTAATCAATATTAGCATGTAGCTATTCACTGCTAGCATGTGTAGCATGTTGGAAGTGTTGTTTGCTAGCATGAGTCAAAAGAGCCAACCCCCATGTCTCTACGATGTTCTGATGCAGAGATATAGGTCTTGCTAAATGGTTGCTAGGGTACTCTGTTTAGTTGCTAGGGAGTGGCTTGGCAGCTGCCAATGATGGATCTCCAAAGGCTGCCTGTCAGTGTGAATGATATAAACCAATCCCCATCTCTATACGATGTTCTGATGCAGAGATATAGCTCTTGCAATATGGTCGCTAAGGTACTCTATTTGGTTGCTAGGGAGTGGATTGGCAGCTGCCAATGATGATTCTCCAAATGCTGCTTGTCACAATGAATACTATAAACCAACTCCCATGCCTCTGTGACATTCAGAATGGAAGATATCCCTCTTTGGATTTTGGTTGCTAAGGCGCTCAACAATGGTCGCTAGGGATGGGCCAGGAAGTGTTGAGATGATTTATGATTGGCTGTTTGCTGCCCTGAGTCAAACGAGACCACCCTTGTATTTCTATGACACTTCTATCCGGAGATACCCATTTCATCTCTTTCATTGGAAGTCTATGGGAGTTGTTGCTAAGGTGCTCTAATTGGTTGCTAGGGCCTGGCTTGATAGTTTCACAATGATCCTGAGAGACTGATTGGTCGTCTGAGTAAAATAAGCCCGCCCCCTTGTCTCTGTGACACTGTGATCCAGAGCTATGTTCAATACAAAATCCCAATGCAATTTACCATAGTAGGAAAAACACATGCATTTCATGGGCCGTCCTTCACCATAGTAAGTCAATGGGGAAACTTTTAGGGCCTCTTGTGCCCCAGGGGTGCAACTTTTACCCCATGGTGAGGTATGTTCTTACAGAGCCTGCCAGCCTCTTCAAATGTGGTAAATTACAAGTTTCTGAGAAATCATCGGTCAGTGCTACGAGTCGTCAAAGTTTGTGGCAATGTTAAGTCTATGGGATTTTTTTTACCCAATTATTTGCCCCTGGGGCGAACACCGTACCCCCGATCGCTAAGAAAAGTCATAGCACACCTCTCCTCAATAATCCGCACAATTTGACGCCTCAATCAGGGGTCTGTTGTGTCGGCGTGTATTTTTTAACAGATGATTACTATGGAGTTTTTAAAAGGAGTTTTTATAGAGTTTTTATAGAGTTATTTAGTATGGCACGAGGCCTGCGGCCTCGTGCCTATAGCCCACGGTTGCTAGGGTGCTGTAACTGGTTGCTATGGTGTGGCTATGAAGATTTGAGGCCATTACTTATTGGCTGCTTGATAAAATAAATCCTCTGAGGGAGAGAGACAGCAGGGCTGTCAGGCCCTTTTCTCTGGGTGTGTGTGAAAGTGACAGTTGGGTTTGAATTTCTGAAAATTCCGCAATGTTAAGTCAATGGGACTTTTTTGGTCGCTTTTTCGTCCGCTGTGCGAACATCGTACACCCGATTGCTTATAAAAATCATAGCACACCTCTCCTCAATGAGCCGGTCGATTTGACGCCTCACTCAGGGGTCTGTGACAAACGGTGCGGGACGAGTTACGCGCCAAACTTTTGTCCGGAATAATAAGAAGAATAAGAAGAATAATAAGTATGAGCAATAACAATACTGTTGCTTTGCCATAGGCAAGCACCATTAACTAGAATGTACATTTCCAGAAGAAAATGTGAAGTGGTGCTTGCAGTGGCAAAACTCGCCGCTCAGTTGCTAGGATAGTTGCTACAATGTTGTACATGATTGCATACAAGCCAACAACCATGTCTTAACGATATTGTGGAGCTGCAATATGGCTTTTATATGTTGCAACATGGTTGCTAGGTAGCTTTAAACGGTTGCTAAGGTGTGGTTGCACAGTTACCATGATGATATTTACAGACTGGTTTCTCAACCGAAACAAACAAACACACCCCCAAGTCTATACGATGTTCTGGTGCTGAGATATAGCCCATTCATGTGTTTTTTGCTAGGGCATGACTATGAAGTTGTTATGTCACTATTTATTGGCTGCTTGATAGGACAAATCAAAAGAGCCCAACCCCAAGCCTCTATGACCTTCTGAGCCAAAGATATGATTTTACAAATTTTGTGCCAATGTTAAGTCTATGGGACATTTTTCGGTTAATTTTTTGCCCGCCAGACGGACATCGTAGACCCAATCGGTTATAAAAGTCATAGCACACCTCTCCTCGATAAACCGGTCGATTTGACACCTCATTCATGGGTCTACGAGAAATAGTGCGGGAGGAGTAACGTGCCGAAGTTTTGTCTAGATGAATAGTAATCACAATACTAGAATGTACATTTCCTGAAGAAAATGTGAAGTGGTGCTTGCAGTGGCAAAAAACACCACCCGGTTGCTAGGGTGTTCTTGTAGTTTGCTATGATGATGCAAGGCAGTTGCTAGGGTGTTCTGGGTGGTTGCTAGGCAGTTGCTAGGGTATTCTGGGTGGTTGCTAGGTGGTTGCTAGGGTTTTTCTAGGTCGTTGCTAGGGTATTCTGGGTGGTTGCTAAGCGGTTGCTAGGGTGTTCTGGGTGGTTGCTAGGGCGTTGCTAGGTGGTTGCTAGGGTGTTCTGGTTGGTTGCTAGGCGGATGCTAATGTGTTGTAGGTGGTTGTTAGGGCGTTGCTAGGTGGTTGCTAGGGTGTTCTGGGTGGTTGCTAGGGTATTCTGGGTGGTTGCTAGGGCGTTGCTAGGTGGTTGCTAGGGTGTTCTGGTTGGTTGCTGGGGTATTGTGGGTGGTTGCTAGGGTGTTCTGGGTGGTTGCTAGGCAGTTGCTAGGGTGTTCTAGGTGGTTTCTAGGGTGTCGCTAGTTGGTTGCTATGGTATTCTGGGTGGTTGCTAGGCGGTTGCTAGGGTGTTTTGGGTGGTTGCTAGGGCGTTGCTAGGCAGTTGCTAGGGTATCCTGGGTGGTTGCTAGGCGGTTGCTAGGGTAATCTGGGTGATTGTTAGGGCGTTGCTAGGTGGTTGCTAGGGTATTCTGGGTGGTTGCTAGGCGGTTGCTAAGGTGTTCTGGGTGGTTGCTAGGGCGTTGCTAGGCAGTTGCTAGGGTGTTCTGGGTGGTTGCTAGGGTGTTGCTAGGGTAATCTGGGTGGTTGCTAGGGCGTTGCTAGGTGGTTGCTAGGGTGTTCTGGGTGGTTGCTAGGCGGTTGCTAAGGTGTTTTGGGTTGTTGCTAGGGCGTTGCTAGGCAGTTGCTAGGGTGTTCTGGGTGGTTGCTAGGGTGTTGCTAGGGTAATCTGGGTCGTTGCTATGGTGTTACTAGGTGGTTGGTAGTTGTCAAAGATGGTTCCTATGGAGTTTGTAGCATTTTATTGCCATGATTTAGCACTTAGCTAATCAATATTAGCATGTAGCTATTCACTGCTAGCATGTGTAGCATGTTGGAAGTGTTGTTTGCTAGCATGAGTCAAAAGAGCCAACCCCCATGTCTCTACGATGTTCTGATGCAGAGATATAGGTCTTGCTAAATGGTTGCTAGGGTACTCTGTTTAGTTGCTAGGGAGTGGCTTGGCAGCTGCCAATGATGGATCTCCAAAGGCTGCCTGTCAGTGTGAATGATATAAACCAATCCCCATCTCTATACGATGTTCTGATGCAGAGATATAGCTCTTGCAATATGGTCGCTAAGGTACTCTATTTGGTTGCTAGGGAGTGGCTTGTCAGCTGCCAATGATGATTCTCCAAATGCTGCTTGTCACAATGAATACTATAAACCAACTCCCATGCCTCTGTGACATTCAGAATGGAAGATATCCCTCTTTGGATTTTGGTTGCTAAGGCGCTCAACAATGGTCGCTAGGGATGGGCCAGGAAGTGTTGAGGTGATTTATGATTGGCTGTTTGCTGCCCTGAGTCAAACGAGACCACCCTTGTATTTCTATGACACTTCTATCCGGAGATACCCATTTCATCTCTTTCATTGGAAGTCTATGGGAGTTGTTGCTAAGGTGCTCTAATTGGTTGCTAGGGCCTGGCTTGATAGTTTCACAATGATCCTGAGAGACTGATTGGTCGTCTGAGTAAGATAAGCCCGCCCCCTTGTCTCTGTGACACTGTGATCCAGAGCTATGTTCAATACAAAATCCCAATGCAATTTACCATAGTAGGAAAAACACATGCATTTTATGGGCCGTCCTTCACCATAGTAAATCAATGGGGACACTTTTGGGGCCTCTTGTGCCCCAGGGGTGCAACTTTTACCCCATGGTGAGGTATGTTCTTACAGAGCCTGCCAGCCTCTTCAAATGTGGTAAATTACAAGTTTCTGAGAAATCATTGGTCAGTGCTACGAGTCGTCAAAGTTTGTGGCAATGTTAAGTCTATGGGATTTTTTTTACCCAATGATTTGCCCCTGGGGCGAACACCGTACCCCCCATCGCTAAGAAAAGTCACAGCACACCTCTCCTCAATAATCCACACAATTTGACGCCTCAATCAGGGGTCTGTTATGTCGGAGTGTATTTTTTAACAGATGATTACTATGGAGTTTTTAAAAGGAGTTTTTATAGAGTTTTTATAGAGTTATTTAGTATGGCACGAGGCCTGCGGCCTCGTGCCTATCGCCCACGGTTGCTAGGGTGCTGTAACTGGTTGCTATGGTGTGGCTATGAAGATTTGAGGCCATTACTTATTGGCTGCTTGATAAAATAAATCCTCTGAGGGAGAGAGCAGGGCTGTCAGGCCCTTTTCTGTGGGTGTGTGTGAAAGTGACAGTTGGGATTTAAATTTCTGAAAATTCCGCAATGTTAAGTCAATGGGACTTTTTTGGTCGCTTTTTCGTCCGCTGTGCGAACATCGTACACCCGATTGCTTATAAAAATCATAGCACACCTCTCCTCAATGAGCCGGTCGATTTGACGCCTCACTCAGGGGTCTGTGACAAACGGTGCGGGACGAGTTACGCGCCAAACTTTTGTCCGGAATAATAAGAAGAATAAGAAGAATAATAAGTATGAGCAATAACAATACTGTTGCTTTGCCATAGGCAAGCACCATTAACTAGAATGTACATTTCCTGAAGAAAATGTGAAGTGGTGCTTGCAGTGGCAAAACTCGCCGCTCGGTTGCTAGAGTGTGGTACATTGTTGCATACGAGCCAACAACCATGTCTGTACGATGTTTTGGTGCTGAGATATGGCTTGTACTGTATATGTTGCAATATGGTTGTTAGGTAGCTTTAAATGGTTGCTAAGGTGTGGTTGCACAGTTACCATGATGATTGTTAGGGCGTTGCTAGGTGGTTGCTAGGGTATTCTGGGTGGTTGCTAGGCGGTTGCTAAGGTGTTCTGGGTGGTTGCTAGGGCGTTGCTAGGCAGTTGCTAGGGTGTTCTGGGTGGTTGCTAGGGTGTTGCTAGGGTAATCTGGGTGGTTGCTAGGGCGTTGCTAGGTGGTTGCTAGGGTGTTCTGGGTGGTTGCTAGGCGGTTGCTAAGGTGTTTTGGGTTGTTGCTAGGGCGTTGCTAGGCAGTTGCTAGGGTGTTCTGGGTGGTTGCTAGGGTGTTGCTAGGGTAATCTGGGTCGTTGCTATGGTGTTACTAGGTGGTTGGTAGTTGTCAAAGATGGTTCCTATGGAGTTTGTAGCATTTTATTGGCATGATTTAGCACTTAGCTAATCAATATTAGCATGTAGCTATTCACTGCTAGCATGTGTAGCATGTTGGAAGTGTTGTTTGCTAGCATGAGTCAAAAGAGCCAACCCCCATGTCTCTACGATGTTCTGATGCAGAGATATAGGTCTTGCTAAATGGTTGCTAGGGTACTCTGTTTAGTTGCTAGGGAGTGGCTTGGCAGCTGCCAATGATGGATCTCCAAAGGCTGCCTGTCAGTGTGAATGATATAAACCAATCCCCATCTCTATACGATGTTCTGATGCAGAGATATAGCTCTTGCAATATGGTCGCTAAGGTACTCTATTTGGTTGCTAGGGAGTGGATTGGCAGCTGCCAATGATGATTCTCCAAATGCTGCTTGTCACAATGAATACTATAAACCAACTCCCATGCCTCTGTGACATTCAGAATGGAAGATATCCCTCTTTGGATTTTGGTTGCTAAGGCGCTCAACAATGGTCGCTAGGGATGGGCCAGGAAGTGTTGAGATGATTTATGATTGGCTGTTTGCTGCCCTGAGTCAAACGAGACCACCCTTGTATTTCTATGACACTTCTATCCGGAGATACCCATTTCATCTCTTTCATTGGAAGTCTATGGGAGTTGTTGCTAAGGTGCTCTAATTGGTTGCTAGGGCCTGGCTTGATAGTTTCACAATGATCCTGAGAGACTGATTGGTCGTCTGAGTAAAATAAGCCCGCCCCCTTGTCTCTGTGACACTGTGATCCAGAGCTATGTTCAATACAAAATCCCAATGCAATTTACCATAGTAGGAAAAACACATGCATTTCATGGGCCGTCCTTCACCATAGTAAGTCAATGGGGAAACTTTTAGGGCCTCTTGTGCCCCAGGGGTGCAACTTTTACCCCATGGTGAGGTATGTTCTTACAGAGCCTGCCAGCCTCTTCAAATGTGGTAAATTACAAGTTTCTGAGAAATCATCGGTCAGTGCTACGAGTCGTCAAAGTTTGTGGCAATGTTAAGTCTATGGGATTTTTTTTACCCAATTATTTGCCCCTGGGGCGAACACCGTACCCCCGATCGCTAAGAAAAGTCATAGCACACCTCTCCTCAATAATCCGCACAATTTGACGCCTCAATCAGGGGTCTGTTGTGTCGGCGTGTATTTTTTAACAGATGATTACTATGGAGTTTTTAAAAGGAGTTTTTATAGAGTTTTTATAGAGTTATTTAGTATGGCACGAGGCCTGCGGCCTCGTGCCTATAGCCCACGGTTGCTAGGGTGCTGTAACTGGTTGCTATGGTGTGGCTATGAAGATTTGAGGCCATTACTTATTGGCTGCTTGATAAAATAAATCCTCTGAGGGAGAGAGACAGCAGGGCTGTCAGGCCCTTTTCTCTGGGTGTGTGTGAAAGTGACAGTTGGGTTTGAATTTCTGAAAATTCCGCAATGTTAAGTCAATGGGACTTTTTTGGTCGCTTTTTCGTCCGCTGTGCGAACATCGTACACCCGATTGCTTATAAAAATCATAGCACACCTCTCCTCAATGAGCCGGTCGATTTGACGCCTCACTCAGGGGTCTGTGACAAACGGTGCGGGACGAGTTACGCGCCAAACTTTTGTCCGGAATAATAAGAAGAATAAGAAGAATAACTAGAATGTACATTTCCTGAAGAAAATGTGAAGTGGTGCTTGCAGTGGCAAAACTCGCCGCTCGGTTGCTAGAGTGTGGTACATTGTTGCATACGAGCCAACAACCATGTCTGTACGATGTTTTGGTGCTGAGATATGGCTTGTACTGTATATGTTGCAATATGGTTGTTAGGTAGCTTTAAATGGTTGCTAAGGTGTGGTTGCACAGTTACCATGATGATTGTTAGGGCGTTGCTAGGTGGTTGCTAGGGTATTCTGGGTGGTTGCTAGGCGGTTGCTAAGGTGTTCTGGGTGGTTGCTAGGGCGTTGCTAGGCAGTTGCTAGGGTGTTCTGGGTGGTTGCTAGGGTGTTGCTAGGGTAATCTGGGTGGTTGCTAGGGCGTTGCTAGGTGGTTGCTAGGGTGTTCTGGGTGGTTGCTAGGCGGTTGCTAAGGTGTTTTGGGTTGTTGCTAGGGCGTTGCTAGGCAGTTGCTAGGGTGTTCTGGGTGGTTGCTAGGGTGTTGCTAGGGTAATCTGGGTCGTTGCTATGGTGTTACTAGGTGGTTGGTAGTTGTCAAAGATGGTTCCTATGGAGTTTGTAGCATTTTATTGGCATGATTTAGCACTTAGCTAATCAATATTAGCATGTAGCTATTCACTGCTAGCATGTGTAGCATGTTGGAAGTGTTGTTTGCTAGCATGAGTCAAAAGAGCCAACCCCCATGTCTCTACGATGTTCTGATGCAGAGATATAGGTCTTGCTAAATGGTTGCTAGGGTACTCTGTTTAGTTGCTAGGGAGTGGCTTGGCAGCTGCCAATGATGGATCTCCAAAGGCTGCCTGTCAGTGTGAATGATATAAACCAATCCCCATCTCTATACGATGTTCTGATGCAGAGATATAGCTCTTGCAATATGGTCGCTAAGGTACTCTATTTGGTTGCTAGGGAGTGGATTGGCAGCTGCCAATGATGATTCTCCAAATGCTGCTTGTCACAATGAATACTATAAACCAACTCCCATGCCTCTGTGACATTCAGAATGGAAGATATCCCTCTTTGGATTTTGGTTGCTAAGGCGCTCAACAATGGTCGCTAGGGATGGGCCAGGAAGTGTTGAGATGATTTATGATTGGCTGTTTGCTGCCCTGAGTCAAACGAGACCACCCTTGTATTTCTATGACACTTCTATCCGGAGATACCCATTTCATCTCTTTCATTGGAAGTCTATGGGAGTTGTTGCTAAGGTGCTCTAATTGGTTGCTAGGGCCTGGCTTGATAGTTTCACAATGATCCTGAGAGACTGATTGGTCGTCTGAGTAAAATAAGCCCGCCCCCTTGTCTCTGTGACACTGTGATCCAGAGCTATGTTCAATACAAAATCCCAATGCAATTTACCATAGTAGGAAAAACACATGCATTTCATGGGCCGTCCTTCACCATAGTAAGTCAATGGGGAAACTTTTAGGGCCTCTTGTGCCCCAGGGGTGCAACTTTTACCCCATGGTGAGGTATGTTCTTACAGAGCCTGCCAGCCTCTTCAAATGTGGTAAATTACAAGTTTCTGAGAAATCATCGGTCAGTGCTACGAGTCGTCAAAGTTTGTGGCAATGTTAAGTCTATGGGATTTTTTTTACCCAATTATTTGCCCCTGGGGCGAACACCGTACCCCCGATCGCTAAGAAAAGTCATAGCACACCTCTCCTCAATAATCCGCACAATTTGACGCCTCAATCAGGGGTCTGTTGTGTCGGCGTGTATTTTTTAACAGATGATTACTATGGAGTTTTTAAAAGGAGTTTTTATAGAGTTTTTATAGAGTTATTTAGTATGGCACGAGGCCTGCGGCCTCGTGCCTATAGCCCACGGTTGCTAGGGTGCTGTAACTGGTTGCTATGGTGTGGCTATGAAGATTTGAGGCCATTACTTATTGGCTGCTTGATAAAATAAATCCTCTGAGGGAGAGAGACAGCAGGGCTGTCAGGCCCTTTTCTCTGGGTGTGTGTGAAAGTGACAGTTGGGTTTGAATTTCTGAAAATTCCGCAATGTTAAGTCAATGGGACTTTTTTGGTCGCTTTTTCGTCCGCTGTGCGAACATCGTACACCCGATTGCTTATAAAAATCATAGCACACCTCTCCTCAATGAGCCGGTCGATTTGACGCCTCACTCAGGGGTCTGTGACAAACGGTGCGGGACGAGTTACGCGCCAAACTTTTGTCCGGAATAATAAGAAGAATAAGAAGAATAATAAGTATGAGCAATAACAATACTGTTGCTTTGCCATAGGCAAGCACCATTAATAAGTATGAGCAATAACAATACTGTTGCTTTGCCATAGGCAAGCACCATTAATAAGTATGAGCAATAACAATACTGTTGCTTTGCCATAGGCAAGCACCATTAACTAGAATGTACATTTCCTGAAGAAAATGTGAAGTGGTGCTTGCAGTGGCAAAAAACACCACCCGGTTGCTAGGGTGTTCTTGTAGTTTGCTATGATGATGCAAGGCAGTTGCTAGGGTGTTCTGGGTGGTTGCTAGGCAGTTGCTAGGGTATTCTGGGTGGTTGCTAGGTGGTTGCTAGGGTTTTTCTAGGTCGTTGCTAGGGTATTCTGGGTGGTTGCTAAGCGGTTGCTAGGTTGTTCTGGGTGGTTGCTAGGGCGTTGCTAGGTGGTTGCTAGGGTGTTCTGGTTGGTTGCTAGGCGGATGCTAAGGTGTTGTAGGTGGTTGTTAGGGCGTTGCTAGGTGGTTGCTAGGGTGTTCTGGGTGGTTGCTAGGGTATTCTGGGTGGTTGCTAGGGCGTTGCTAGGTGGTTGCTAGGGTGTTCTGGTTGGTTGCTGGGGTATTGTGGGTGGTTGCTAGGGTGTTCTGGGTGGTTGCTAGGCGGTTGCTAGGGTGTTCTAGGTGGTTTCTAGGGTGTCGCTAGTCGGTTGCTATGGTATTCTGGGTGGTTGCTAGGCGGTTGCTAGGGTGTTTTGGGTGGTTGCTAGGGCGTTGCTAGGCAGTTGCTAGGGTATCCTGGGTGGTTGCTAGGCGGTTGCTAGGGTAATCTGGGTGATTGTTAGGGCGTTGCTAGGTGGTTGCTAGGGTATTCTGGGTGGTTGCTAGGCGGTTGCTAAGGTGTTCTGGGTGGTTGCTAGGGTGTTGCTAGGGTAATCTGGGTGGTTGCTAGGGCGTTGCTAGGTGGTTGCTAGGGTGTTCTGGGTGGTTGCTAGGCGGTTGCTAAGGTGTTTTGGGTTGTTGCTAGGGCGTTGCTAGGCAGTTGCTAGGGTGTTCTGGGTGGTTGCTAGGGTGTTGCTAGGGTAATCTGGGTCGTTGCTATGGTGTTACTAGGTGGTTGGTAGTTGTCAAAGATGGTTCCTATGGAGTTTGTAGCATTTTATTGGCATGATTTAGCACTTAGCTAATCAATATTAGCATGTAGCTATTCACTGCTAGCATGTGTAGCATGTTGGAAGTGTTGTTTGCTAGCATGAGTCAAAAGAGCCAACCCCCATGTCTCTACGATGTTCTGATGCAGAGATATAGGTCTTGCTAAATGGTTGCTAGGGTACTCTGTTTAGTTGCTAGGGAGTGGCTTGGCAGCTGCCAATGATGGATCTCCAAAGGCTGCCTGTCAGTGTGAATGATATAAACCAATCCCCATCTCTATACGATGTTCTGATGCAGAGATATAGCTCTTGCAATATGGTCGCTAAGGTACTCTATTTGGTTGCTAGGGAGTGGCTTGTCAGCTGCCAATGATGATTCTCCAAATGCTGCTTGTCACAATGAATACTATAAACCAACTCCCATGCCTCTGTGACATTCAGAATGGAAGATATCCCTCTTTGGATTTTGGTTGCTAAGGCGCTCAACAATGGTCGCTAGGGATGGGCCAGGAAGTGTTGAGGTGATTTATGATTGGCTGTTTGCTGCCCTGAGTCAAACGAGACCACCCTTGTATTTCTATGACACTTCTATCCGGAGATACCCATTTCATCTCTTTCATTGGAAGTCTATGGGAGTTGTTGCTAAGGTGCTCTAATTGGTTGCTAGGGCCTGGCTTGATAGTTTCACAATGATCCTGAGAGACTGATTGGTCGTCTGAGTAAGATAAGCCCGCTCCCTTGTCTCTGTGACACTGTGATCCAGAGCTATGTTCAATACAAAATCCCAATGCAATTTACCATAGTAGGAAAAACACATGCATTTTATGGGCCGTCCTTCACCATAGTAAGTCAATGGGGACACTTTTGGGGCCTCTTGTGCCCCAGGGGTGCAACTTTTACCCCATGGTGAGGTATGTTCTTACAGAGCCTGCCAGCCTCTTCAAATGTGGTAAATTACAAGTTTCTGAGAAATCATTGGTCAGTGCTACGAGTCGTCAAAGTTTGTGGCAATGTTAAGTCTATGGGATTTTTTTTACCCAATGATTTGCCCCTGGGGCGAACACCGTACCCCCCATCACTAAGAAAAGTCACAGCACACCTCTCCTCAATAATCCGCACAATTTGACACCTCAATCAGGGGTCTGTTATGTCGGCGTGTATTTTTTAACAGATGATTACTATGGAGTTTTTAAAAGGAGTTTTTATAGAGTTTTTATAGAGTTATTTAGTATGGCACGAGGCCTGCGGCCTCGTGCCTATCGCCCACGGTTGCTAGGGTGCTGTAACTGGTTGCTATGGTGTGGCTATGAAGATTTGAGGCCATTACTTATTGGCTGCTTGATAAAATAAATCCTCTGAGGGAGAGAGAGAGGGCCTGACAGCAGGGCTGTCAGGCCCTTTTCTCTGGGTGTGTGTGAAAGTGACAGTTGGGTTTGAATTTCTGAAAATTCCGCAATGTTAAGTCAATGGGACTTTTTTGGTCGCTTTTTCGTCCGCTGTGCGAACATCGTACACCCGATTGCTTATAAAAATCATAGCACACCTCTCCTCAATGAGCCGGTCGATTTGACGCCTCACTCAGGGGTCTGTGACAAACGGTGCGGGACGAGTTACGCGCCAAACTTTTGTCCGGAATAATAAGAAGAACTAGAATGTACATTTCCAGAAGAAAATGTGAAGTGGTGCTTGCAGTGGCAAAACTCGCCGCTCAGTTGCTAGGATAGTTGCTACAATGTTGTACATGATTGCATACAAGCCAACAACCATGTCTTAACGATATTGTGGAGCTGCAATATGGCTTTTATATGTTGCAACATGGTTGCTAGGTAGCTTTAAACGGTTGCTAAGGTGTGGTTGCACAGTTACCATGATGATATTTACAGACTGGTTTCTCAACCGAAACAAACAAACACACCCCCAAGTCTATACGATGTTCTGGTGCTGAGATATAGCCCATTCATGTGTTTTTTGCTAGGGCATGACTATGAAGTTGTTATGTCACTATTTATTGGCTGCTTGATAGGACAAATCAAAAGAGCCCAACCCCAAGCCTCTATGACCTTCTGAGCCAAAGATATGATTTTACAAATTTTGTGCCAATGTTAAGTCTATGGGACATTTTTCGGTTAATTTTTTGCCCGCCAGACGGACATCGTAGACCCAATCGGTTATAAAAGTCATAGCACACCTCTCCTCGATAAACCGGTCGATTTGACACCTCATTCATGGGTCTACGAGAAATAGTGCGGGAGGAGTAACGTGCCGAAGTTTTGTCTAGATGAATAGTAATCACAATACTAGAATGTACATTTCCTGAAGAAAATGTGAAGTGGTGCTTGCAGTGGCAAAAAACACCACCCGGTTGCTAGGGTGTTCTTGTAGTTTGCTATGATGATGCAAGGCAGTTGCTAGGGTGTTCTGGGTGGTTGCTAGGCAGTTGCTAGGGTATTCTGGGTGGTTGCTAGGTGGTTGCTAGGGTTTTTCTAGGTCGTTGCTAGGGTATTCTGGGTGGTTGCTAAGCGGTTGCTAGGGTGTTCTGGGTGGTTGCTAGGGCGTTGCTAGGTGGTTGCTAGGGTGTTCTGGTTGGTTGCTAGGCGGATGCTAATGTGTTGTAGGTGGTTGTTAGGGCGTTGCTAGGTGGTTGCTAGGGTGTTCTGGGTGGTTGCTAGGGTATTCTGGGTGGTTGCTAGGGCGTTGCTAGGTGGTTGCTAGGGTGTTCTGGTTGGTTGCTGGGGTATTGTGGGTGGTTGCTAGGGTGTTCTGGGTGGTTGCTAGGCAGTTGCTAGGGTGTTCTAGGTGGTTTCTAGGGTGTCGCTAGTTGGTTGCTATGGTATTCTGGGTGGTTGCTAGGCGGTTGCTAGGGTGTTTTGGGTGGTTGCTAGGGCGTTGCTAGGCAGTTGCTAGGGTATCCTGGGTGGTTGCTAGGCGGTTGCTAGGGTAATCTGGGTGATTGTTAGGGCGTTGCTAGGTGGTTGCTAGGGTATTCTGGGTGGTTGCTAGGCGGTTGCTAAGGTGTTCTGGGTGGTTGCTAGGGCGTTGCTAGGCAGTTGCTAGGGTGTTCTGGGTGGTTGCTAGGGTGTTGCTAGGGTAATCTGGGTGGTTGCTAGGGCGTTGCTAGGTGGTTGCTAGGGTGTTCTGGGTGGTTGCTAGGCGGTTGCTAAGGTGTTTTGGGTTGTTGCTAGGGCGTTGCTAGGCAGTTGCTAGGGTGTTCTGGGTGGTTGCTAGGGTGTTGCTAGGGTAATCTGGGTCGTTGCTATGGTGTTACTAGGTGGTTGGTAGTTGTCAAAGATGGTTCCTATGGAGTTTGTAGCATTTTATTGCCATGATTTAGCACTTAGCTAATCAATATTAGCATGTAGCTATTCACTGCTAGCATGTGTAGCATGTTGGAAGTGTTGTTTGCTAGCATGAGTCAAAAGAGCCAACCCCCATGTCTCTACGATGTTCTGATGCAGAGATATAGGTCTTGCTAAATGGTTGCTAGGGTACTCTGTTTAGTTGCTAGGGAGTGGCTTGGCAGCTGCCAATGATGGATCTCCAAAGGCTGCCTGTCAGTGTGAATGATATAAACCAATCCCCATCTCTATACGATGTTCTGATGCAGAGATATAGCTCTTGCAATATGGTCGCTAAGGTACTCTATTTGGTTGCTAGGGAGTGGCTTGTCAGCTGCCAATGATGATTCTCCAAATGCTGCTTGTCACAATGAATACTATAAACCAACTCCCATGCCTCTGTGACATTCAGAATGGAAGATATCCCTCTTTGGATTTTGGTTGCTAAGGCGCTCAACAATGGTCGCTAGGGATGGGCCAGGAAGTGTTGAGGTGATTTATGATTGGCTGTTTGCTGCCCTGAGTCAAACGAGACCACCCTTGTATTTCTATGACACTTCTATCCGGAGATACCCATTTCATCTCTTTCATTGGAAGTCTATGGGAGTTGTTGCTAAGGTGCTCTAATTGGTTGCTAGGGCCTGGCTTGATAGTTTCACAATGATCCTGAGAGACTGATTGGTCGTCTGAGTAAGATAAGCCCGCCCCCTTGTCTCTGTGACACTGTGATCCAGAGCTATGTTCAATACAAAATCCCAATGCAATTTACCATAGTAGGAAAAACACATGCATTTTATGGGCCGTCCTTCACCATAGTAAATCAATGGGGACACTTTTGGGGCCTCTTGTGCCCCAGGGGTGCAACTTTTACCCCATGGTGAGGTATGTTCTTACAGAGCCTGCCAGCCTCTTCAAATGTGGTAAATTACAAGTTTCTGAGAAATCATTGGTCAGTGCTACGAGTCGTCAAAGTTTGTGGCAATGTTAAGTCTATGGGATTTTTTTTACCCAATGATTTGCCCCTGGGGCGAACACCGTACCCCCCATCGCTAAGAAAAGTCACAGCACACCTCTCCTCAATAATCCACACAATTTGACGCCTCAATCAGGGGTCTGTTATGTCGGAGTGTATTTTTTAACAGATGATTACTATGGAGTTTTTAAAAGGAGTTTTTATAGAGTTTTTATAGAGTTATTTAGTATGGCACGAGGCCTGCGGCCTCGTGCCTATCGCCCACGGTTGCTAGGGTGCTGTAACTGGTTGCTATGGTGTGGCTATGAAGATTTGAGGCCATTACTTATTGGCTGCTTGATAAAATAAATCCTCTGAGGGAGAGAGCAGGGCTGTCAGGCCCTTTTCTGTGGGTGTGTGTGAAAGTGACAGTTGGGATTTAAATTTCTGAAAATTCCGCAATGTTAAGTCAATGGGACTTTTTTGGTCGCTTTTTCGTCCGCTGTGCGAACATCGTACACCCGATTGCTTATAAAAATCATAGCACACCTCTCCTCAATGAGCCGGTCGATTTGACGCCTCACTCAGGGGTCTGTGACAAACGGTGCGGGACGAGTTACGCGCCAAACTTTTGTCCGGAATAATAAGAAGAATAAGAAGAATAATAAGTATGAGCAATAACAATACTGTTGCTTTGCCATAGGCAAGCACCATTAACTAGAATGTACATTTCCTGAAGAAAATGTGAAGTGGTGCTTGCAGTGGCAAAAAACACCACCCGGTTGCTAGGGTGTTCTTGTAGTTTGCTATGATGATGCAAGGCAGTTGCTAGGGTGTTCTGGGTGGTTGCTAGGCAGTTGCTAGGGTATTCTGGGTGGTTGCTAGGTGGTTGCTAGGGTTTTTCTAGGTCGTTGCTAGGGTATTCTGGGTGGTTGCTAAGCGGTTGCTAGGGTGTTCTGGGTGGTTGCTAGGGCGTTGCTAGGTGGTTGCTAGGGTGTTCTGGTTGGTTGCTAGGCGGATGCTAATGTGTTGTAGGTGGTTGTTAGGGCGTTGCTAGGTGGTTGCTAGGGTGTTCTGGGTGGTTGCTAGGGTATTCTGGGTGGTTGCTAGGGCGTTGCTAGGTGGTTGCTAGGGTGTTCTGGTTGGTTGCTGGGGTATTGTGGGTGGTTGCTAGGGTGTTCTGGGTGGTTGCTAGGCAGTTGCTAGGGTGTTCTAGGTGGTTTCTAGGGTGTCGCTAGTTGGTTGCTATGGTATTCTGGGTGGTTGCTAGGCAGTTGCTAGGGTGTTTTGGGTGGTTGCTAGGGCGTTGCTAGGCAGTTGCTAGGGTATCCTGGGTGGTTGCTAGGCGGTTGCTAGGGTAATCTGGGTGATTGTTAGGGCGTTGCTAGGTGGTTGCTAGGGTATTCTGGGTGGTTGCTAGGCGGTTGCTAAGGTGTTCTGGGTGGTTGCTAGGGCGTTGCTAGGCAGTTGCTAGGGTGTTCTGGGTGGTTGCTAGGGTGTTGCTAGGGTAATCTGGGTGGTTGCTAGGGCGTTGCTAGGTGGTTGCTAGGGTGTTCTGGGTGGTTGCTAGGCGGTTGCTAAGGTGTTTTGGGTTGTTGCTAGGGCGTTGCTAGGCAGTTGCTAGGGTGTTCTGGGTGGTTGCTAGGGTGTTGCTAGGGTAATCTGGGTCGTTGCTATGGTGTTACTAGGTGGTTGGTAGTTGTCAAAGATGGTTCCTATGGAGTTTGTAGCATTTTATTGCCATGATTTAGCACTTAGCTAATCAATATTAGCATGTAGCTATTCACTGCTAGCATGTGTAGCATGTTGGAAGTGTTGTTTGCTAGCATGAGTCAAAAGAGCCAACCCCCATGTCTCTACGATGTTCTGATGCAGAGATATAGGTCTTGCTAAATGGTTGCTAGGGTACTCTGTTTAGTTGCTAGGGAGTGGCTTGGCAGCTGCCAATGATGGATCTCCAAAGGCTGCCTGTCAGTGTGAATGATATAAACCAATCCCCATCTCTATACGATGTTCTGATGCAGAGATATAGCTCTTGCAATATGGTCGCTAAGGTACTCTATTTGGTTGCTAGGGAGTGGCTTGTCAGCTGCCAATGATGATTCTCCAAATGCTGCTTGTCACAATGAATACTATAAACCAACTCCCATGCCTCTGTGACATTCAGAATGGAAGATATCCCTCTTTGGATTTTGGTTGCTAAGGCGCTCAACAATGGTCGCTAGGGATGGGCCAGGAAGTGTTGAGGTGATTTATGATTGGCTGTTTGCTGCCCTGAGTCAAACGAGACCACCCTTGTATTTCTATGACACTTCTATCCGGAGATACCCATTTCATCTCTTTCATTGGAAGTCTATGGGAGTTGTTGCTAAGGTGCTCTAATTGGTTGCTAGGGCCTGGCTTGATAGTTTCACAATGATCCTGAGAGACTGATTGGTCGTCTGAGTAAGATAAGCCCGCCCCCTTGTCTCTGTGACACTGTGATCCAGAGCTATGTTCAATACAAAATCCCAATGCAATTTACCATAGTAGGAAAAACACATGCATTTTATGGGCCGTCCTTCACCATAGTAAATCAATGGGGACACTTTTGGGGCCTCTTGTGCCCCAGGGGTGCAACTTTTACCCCATGGTGAGGTATGTTCTTACAGAGCCTGCCAGCCTCTTCAAATGTGGTAAATTACAAGTTTCTGAGAAATCATTGGTCAGTGCTACGAGTCGTCAAAGTTTGTGGCAATGTTAAGTCTATGGGATTTTTTTTACCCAATGATTTGCCCCTGGGGCGAACACCGTACCCCCCATCGCTAAGAAAAGTCACAGCACACCTCTCCTCAATAATCCACACAATTTGACGCCTCAATCAGGGGTCTGTTATGTCGGAGTGTATTTTTTAACAGATGATTACTATGGAGTTTTTAAAAGGAGTTTTTATAGAGTTTTTATAGAGTTATTTAGTATGGCACGAGGCCTGCGGCCTCGTGCCTATCGCCCACGGTTGCTAGGGTGCTGTAACTGGTTGCTATGGTGTGGCTATGAAGATTTGAGGCCATTACTTATTGGCTGCTTGATAAAATAAATCCTCTGAGGGAGAGAGCAGGGCTGTCAGGCCCTTTTCTGTGGGTGTGTGTGAAAGTGACAGTTGGGATTTAAATTTCTGAAAATTCCGCAATGTTAAGTCAATGGGACTTTTTTGGTCGCTTTTTCGTCCGCTGTGCGAACATCGTACACCCGATTGCTTATAAAAATCATAGCACACCTCTCCTCAATGAGCCGGTCGATTTGACGCCTCACTCAGGGGTCTGTGACAAACGGTGCGGGACGAGTTACGCGCCAAACTTTTGTCCGGAATAATAAGAAGAATAAGAAGAATAACTAGACAAAGTTCGTCGAGACAAACTTTAAGTTGGCTTGTGAAAGTTTGGACCAGAAAGTTTGAAGAAGTTGAAAGTAGTTTGAAGTTGAAAGTAGTTTCTAGTTTAAATTAGTTTAAAGTTTAATTAGTTTGAAGTAGTTTTAAAGTAGTTTATATTTTAAAGTATTTTAAAGTTTAACTTAGTTTAAAGTTTAAAGTAGTTTATAGTTTAAAGTTTAACTTAGTTTAAAGTTTAAAATAGTTTAAAGTTGCTAGGGTGTTTCTAGTGGGTTGCTAAGGTGTTCTGGGTGGTTGTTAGGGTATTCTAAGGTATTTTGGGTGGTTGCTAGGGTGTTCTGGGTGGTTGCTAGGGTGTAGCTAGGGCGTTGCTATGGTTTTCCTAAGGTGTTCTGGGTGGTTGCCAGGGTGTTCTAAGGTATTTTGGGTGGTTGCTATGGTGTTGCTATGGTGTTCTAATGTATTTTTGGTGGTTGCTAGGGTGTTGCTAGGTTGTTTTAAGGTATTTTGGGTGGTTGCTATGGTGTTGCTAGGGTGTTCGGAGGTATTTTGGGTGGTTGCTAGGGTGTTGCTAGGGTGTTCTAAGGTATTTTGGGTGGTTGCTATGGTGTTGCTAGGGTGTTCTAAGGTATTTTGGT
>JAULUF010000022.1:14722500-14732500 GCA_031834385.1 Semotilus atromaculatus | reverse complement strand
AACTCACACACACATACACACTCACGCACACACACTCACTCACACACACACTCTTTCTCTCACACACACACACACACAGTCACACACACAGACTCGCTCACACACTCACTCACTTACACACTCAGAGTTTATATGAGTTTAGAGTTTATAAGTTTGAATGAAGTAAATTTAGTCATTTGAAGATTAAATTAGTTTAAAGTTTAAATTAGTTTAAAGTTTAAATTAGTTTAAAGTTTAAATTAGTTTAAAGTTTAAATTAGTTTGAAGATTAAAGTTTAAATTAGTTTGAAGTTTAATTTAGTTTGAAGTTTAAAATAGTTTGAAGTTGATAGATAGACGAGTTTCAATGAGTCTCAATGGCTCATATAGTATATAGAATGGCAGTTTGATTTAGTCTAGGGTTTCAAGGGATTTTGATTTGAATTTTTGACAGTTGGGGAGTTTGAAAATCTGAAAATTCCGCAATGTTAAGTCAATGGGAGTTTTTCCGAGTTTTGATCGTCATTTTTAGGAAAACCGTAAGTCCGATCAGTTAGAAAAGAAATAGCATACCGAGTCAGAACAGTTTGAGTGTCTGAGCCGAGTTTGGAGTATGTGGAGTTAAAGCTCTAGGACGAGTTTGAATTGTAAATTTTTAGTAAGAAGAATAATAATAATAATAAGTTTAAATAGGATTTCAGTAAGTTGGCTCTCACAAGCCAACTTAATAATAAGTTTAAATAGGATTTCAGTAAGTTGGCTCTCCAAGCCAACTTAATAAGTATGAGCAATAACAATACTGTTGCTTTGCCATAGGCAAGCACCATTAACTAGAATGTACATTTCCTGAAGAAAATGTGAAGTGGTGCTTGCAGTGGCAAAACTCGCCGCTCGGTTGCTAGAGTGTGGTACATTATTGCATACGAGCCAACAATCATGTCTGTACAATGTTCTGGTGCTGAGATATGGCTTATTTATGTGTTCAGGTGGTTGCTAGGCGGTTGCTACGGTATTCTTGGTTGTTGCTAGGGTGTTACTAGGTGGTTGCTAGGGTATCCTGGGTGGTTGCTAGGCGGTTACTAAGGTGTTCTGGGTGGTTGCTAGGTGGTTGCTAGGGTATCCTGGGTGGTTGCTAGGCGGTTGCTAAGGTGTTCTGGGTGGTTGATAGGGTGTTGCTAGGGTAATCTGGGTGGTTGCTATGGTGTTACTAGGTGGTTGGTAGTTGTCAAAGATGGTTACTGTGGAGTTTGTAGCATTTTTTTGGTATGATTTAGCACTTAGCTAATCAATATTAGCATGTAGCTATTCACTGCTAGCATGTGTAGCATGTAGCAAGTCCTGTTTGCTAGCATGAGTCAAAAGAGCCAACCCCCATCTCTATACGATGTTCTGATGCAGAGATATTGGTTGCTAGGGTGTTCTGGGTGGTTGCTAGGCGGTTGCTAGGTGGTTGCTAGGGTGTCGTTAGTCGGTTGCTATGGTATTCTGGGTGGTTGCTAGGCGGTTGCTAGGGTGTTCTGGGTGGTTGCTAGGCAGTTGCTAGGGTATCCTGGGTGGTTGCTAGGCGGTTGCTAGGGTAATCTGGGTGGTTGCTAGGTGGTTGCTAGGGTATCCTGGGTGGTTGCTAGGCGGTTGCTAAGGTGTTCTGGGTGGTTGCTAGGTGGTTGCTAGGGTATCCTGGGTGGTTGCTAGGCGTTTGCTAAGGTGATCTGGGTGGTTGCTAGGGTGTTGCTAGGGTAATCTGGGTGGTTGCTATGGTGTTACTAGGTGGTTGGTAGTTGTCAAAGATGGTTACTGTGGAGTTTGTAGCATTTTATTGGTATGATTTAGCACTTAGCTAATCAATATTAGCATGTAGCTATTCACTGCTAGCATGTGTAGCATGTAGCAAGTCCTGTTTGCTAGCATGAGTCAAAAGAGCCAACCCCCATCTCTATACGATGTTCTGATGCAGAGATATTGGTTGCTAGGGTGTTCTGGGTGGTTGCTAGGCGGTTGCTAGGGTGTTCTAGGTGGTTGCTAGGGTGTCGTTAGTCGGTTGCTATGGTATTCTGGGTGGTTGCTAGGCGGTTGCTAGGGTGTTTTGGGTGGTTGCTTGGCAGTTGCTAGGGTATCCTGGGTGGTTGCTAGGCGGTTGCTAGGGTAATCTGGGTGGTTGCTAGGGCGTTGCTAGGGTATCCTGGGTGGTTGCTAGGCGGTTGCTAAGGTGTTCTGGGTGGTTGCTAGGTGGTTGCTAGGGTATCCTGGGTGGTTGCTAGGCGGTTGCTAAGGTGTTCTGGGTGGTTGCTAGGGTGTTGCTAGGGTAATCTGGGTGGTTGCTATGGTGTTACTAGGTGGTTGGTAGTTGTCAAAGATGGTTACTGTAGAGTTTGTAGCATTTTATTGGCATGATTTAGCACTTAGCTAATCAATATTAGCATGTAGCTATTCACTGCTAGCATGTGTAGCATGTAGCAAGTCCTGTTTGCTAGCATGAGTCAAAAGAGCCAACCCCCATCTCTATACGATGTTCTGATGCAGAGATATTGGTCTTGCAAAACGGTTGCTAGGGTACTATGTTTGGTTGCTAGGGAGTGGCTTGGCAGCTGCCAATCATTAAACTCCAAAGGCTTCTTGTCAGTATGAATGATATAAACCAACTCCCACGCCTTTGTGACATTCAGAATGGAAGATATCCCTGTCTGGATTTTGGTTGCTAAGGTGCTTGACAATGGTTGCTAGGGAGGGGTTAGGATGTGTTGAGGTGATTCAGGATGGGCTGTTTGCTGGCCCGAGTCAAATGAGCCCACCCTCATGTTTCTATGACACTTATATCCTGAGATATCCCTTTGATCTCTTTTAATGGAAGTCTGTGGAACTTGTTGCTAAGGAGCTCTAAATGGTTGCTAGGGCGTGGCTTGATAGTTTCACAATGATCCTGAGAGACTGATTGGTCGTCTGAGTAAAATGAGCCCGCCCCCTTGTCTCTGTGACACTGTGATCCAGAGCTATGTTCAATACAAAATCCCAATGCAATTTACCATAGTAGGAGAAACGCATGTGTTTCATGGGACGGCCTTCGCCATAGTAAGTCAATGGGGAAACTTTGGGGGCCTCTTGTCCCCCAGGGGTGCAACTTTTACCCCATTGTGAGGTATGTGCTTACAGAGCCTGCCAGCCTCTTCAAATGTGGTAAATTACAAGTTTCTGAGAAATCATTGGTCAGTGCTACGAGTCGTCAAAGTTTGTGGCAATGTTAAGTCTATGGGATTTTTTTTACCCAATGATTTGCCCCTGGGGCAAACACCGTACCCCCCATCGCTAAGAAAAGTCACAGCACACCTCTCCTCAATAATCCGCACAATTTGACGCCTCAATCAGGGGTCTGTTATGTCGGCGTGTATTTTTTAACAGATGATTACTATGGAGTTTTTAAAAGGAGTTTTTATAGAGTTTTTATAGAGTTATTTAATATGGCACGAGGCCCGTGGCCTCGTGCCTATCGCCCACGGTTGCTAGGGTGCTGTAACTGGTTGCTATGGTGTGGCTATGAAGATTTGAGGCCATTACTTATTGGCTGCTTGATAAAATAAATCCTCTGAGGGAGAGAGAGAGGGCCTGACAGCAGGGCTGTCAGGCCCTTTTCTCTGGGTGTGTGTGAAAATGACAGTTGGGATTTAAATTTCTGAAAATTCCGCAATGTTAAGTCAATGGGACTTTTTTGGCCGCTTTTTCGTCCGCTGTGCGAACATCGTACACCCGATTGCTTATAAAAATCATAGCACACCTCTCCTCAATGAGCCGGTCGATTTGACGCCTCACTCAGGGGTCTGTGACAAACGGTGCGGGACGAGTTACGCGCCGAACTTTTGTCCGGAATAATAATAAGAAGAACTAGAATGTACATTTCCTGAAGAAAATGTGAAGTGGTGCTTGCAGTGGCAAAACTCGCCGCTCGGTTGCTAGAGTGTGGTACATTATTGCATACGAGCCAACAATCATGTCTGTACAATGTTCTGGTGCTGAGATATGGCTTATTTATGTGTTCAGGTGGTTGCTAGGCGGTTGCTACGGTATTCTTGGTTGTTGCTAGGGTGTTGCTAGGTGGTTGCTAGGGTATCCTGGGTGGTTGCTAGGCGGTTACTAAGGTGTTCTGGGTGGTTGCTAGGTGGTTGCTAGGGTATCCTGGGTGGTTGCTAGGCGGTTGCTAAGGTGTTCTGGGTGGTTGATAGGGTGTTGCTAGGGTAATCTGGGTGGTTGCTATGGTGTTACTAGGTGGTTGGTAGTTGTCAAAGATGGTTACTGTGGAGTTTGTAGCATTTTATTGGTATGATTTAGCACTTAGCTAATCAATATTAGCATGTAGCTATTCACTGCTAGCATGTGTAGCATGTAGCAAGTCCTGTTTGCTAGCATGAGTCAAAAGAGCCAACCCCCATCTCTATACGATGTTCTGATGCAGAGATATTGGTTGCTAGGGTGTTCTGGGTGGTTGCTAGGCGGTTGCTAGGTGGTTGCTAGGGTGTCGTTAGTCGGTTGCTATGGTATTCTGGGTGGTTGCTAGGCGGTTGCTAGGGTGTTCTGGGTGGTTGCTAGGCAGTTGCTAGGGTATCCTGGGTGGTTGCTAGGCGGTTGCTAGGGTAATCTGGGTGGTTGCTAGGTGGTTGCTAGGGTATCCTGGGTGGTTGCTAGGCGGTTGCTAAGGTGTTCTGGGTGGTTGCTAGGTGGTTGCTAGGGTATCCTGGGTGGTTGCTAGGCGTTTGCTAAGGTGATCTGGGTGGTTGCTAGGGTGTTGCTAGGGTAATCTGGGTGGTTGCTATGGTGTTACTAGGTGGTTGGTAGTTGTCAAAGATGGTTACTGTGGAGTTTGTAGCATTTTATTGGTATGATTTAGCACTTAGCTAATCAATATTAGCATGTAGCTATTCACTGCTAGCATGTGTAGCATGTAGCAAGTCCTGTTTGCTAGCATGAGTCAAAAGAGCCAACCCCCATCTCTATACGATGTTCTGATGCAGAGATATTGGTTGCTAGGGTGTTCTGGGTGGTTGCTAGGCGGTTGCTAGGGTGTTCTAGGTGGTTGCTAGGGTGTCGTTAGTCGGTTGCTATGGTATTCTGGGTGGTTGCTAGGCGGTTGCTAGGGTGTTTTGGGTGGTTGCTTGGCAGTTGCTAGGGTATCCTGGGTGGTTGCTAGGCGGTTGCTAGGGTAATCTGGGTGGTTGCTAGGGCGTTGCTAGGGTATCCTGGGTGGTTGCTAGGCGGTTGCTAAGGTGTTCTGGGTGGTTGCTAGGTGGTTGCTAGGGTATCCTGGGTGGTTGCTAGGCGGTTGCTAAGGTGTTCTGGGTGGTTGCTAGGGTAATCTGGGTGGTTGCTATGGTGTTACTAGGTGGTTGGTAGTTGTCAAAGATGGTTACTGTAGAGTTTGTAGCATTTTATTGGCATGATTTAGCACTTAGCTAATCAATATTAGCATGTAGCTATTCACTGCTAGCATGTGTAGCATGTAGCAAGTCCTGTTTGCTAGCATGAGTCAAAAGAGCCAACCCCCATCTCTATACGATGTTCTGATGCAGAGATATTGGTCTTGCAAAACGGTTGCTAGGGTACTATGTTTGGTTGCTAGGGAGTGGCTTGGCAGCTGCCAATCATTAAACTCCAAAGGCTTCTTGTCAGTATGAATGATATAAACCAACTCCCACGCCTTTGTGACATTCAGAATGGAAGATATCCCTGTCTGGATTTTGGTTGCTAAGGTGCTTGACAATGGTTGCTAGGGAGGGGTTAGGATGTGTTGAGGTGATTCAGGATGGGCTGTTTGCTGGCCCGAGTCAAATGAGCCCACCCTCATGTTTCTATGACACTTATATCCTGAGATATCCCTTTGATCTCTTTTAATGGAAGTCTGTGGAACTTGTTGCTAAGGAGCTCTAAATGGTTGCTAGGGCGTGGCTTGATAGTTTCACAATGATCCTGAGAGACTGATTGGTCGTCTGAGTAAAATGAGCCCGCCCCCTTGTCTCTGTGACACTGTGATCCAGAGCTATGTTCAATACAAAATCCCAATGCAATTTACCATAGTAGGAGAAACGCATGTGTTTCATGGGACGGCCTTCGCCATAGTAAGTCAATGGGGAAACTTTGGGGGCCTCTTGTCCCCCAGGGGTGCAACTTTTACCCCATTGTGAGGTATGTGCTTACAGAGCCTGCCAGCCTCTTCAAATGTGGTAAATTACAAGTTTCTGAGAAATCATTGGTCAGTGCTACGAGTCGTCAAAGTTTGTGGCAATGTTAAGTCTATGGGATTTTTTTTACCCAATGATTTGCCCCTGGGGCAAACACCGTACCCCCCATCGCTAAGAAAAGTCACAGCACACCTCTCCTCAATAATCCGCACAATTTGACGCCTCAATCAGGGGTCTGTTATGTCGGCGTGTATTTTTTAACAGATGATTACTATGGAGTTTTTAAAAGGAGTTTTTATAGAGTTTTTATAGAGTTATTTAATATGGCACGAGGCCCGTGGCCTCGTGCCTATCGCCCACGGTTGCTAGGGTGCTGTAACTGGTTGCTATGGTGTGGCTATGAAGATTTGAGGCCATTACTTATTGGCTGCTTGATAAAATAAATCCTCTGAGGGAGAGAGAGAGGGCCTGACAGCAGGGCTGTCAGGCCCTTTTCTCTGGGTGTGTGTGAAAGTGACAGTTGGGATTTAAATTTCTGAAAATTCCGCAATGTTAAGTCAATGGGACTTTTTTGGCCGCTTTTTCGTCCGCTGTGCGAACATCGTACACCCGATTGCTTATAAAAATCATAGCACACCTCTCCTCAATGAGCCGGTCGATTTGACGCCTCACTCAGGGGTCTGTGACAAACGGTGCGGGACGAGTTACGCGCCGAACTTTTGTCCGGAATAATAATAAGAAGAACTAGAATGTACATTTCCTGAAGAAAATGTGAAGTGGTGCTTGCAGTGGCAAAACTCGCCGCTCGGTTGCTAGAGTGTGGTACATTATTGCATACGAGCCAACAATCATGTCTGTACAATGTTCTGGTGCTGAGATATGGCTTATTTATGTGTTCAGGTGGTTGCTAGGCGGTTGCTACGGTATTCTTGGTTGTTGCTAGGGTGTTGCTAGGTGGTTGCTAGGGTATCCTGGGTGGTTGCTAGGCGGTTACTAAGGTGTTCTGGGTGGTTGCTAGGTGGTTGCTAGGGTATCCTGGGTGGTTGCTAGGCGGTTGCTAAGGTGTTCTGGGTGGTTGATAGGGTGTTGCTAGGGTAATCTGGGTGGTTGCTATGGTGTTACTAGGTGGTTGGTAGTTGTCAAAGATGGTTACTGTGGAGTTTGTAGCATTTTATTGGTATGATTTAGCACTTAGCTAATCAATATTAGCATGTAGCTATTCACTGCTAGCATGTGTAGCATGTAGCAAGTCCTGTTTGCTAGCATGAGTCAAAAGAGCCAACCCCCATCTCTATACGATGTTCTGATGCAGAGATATTGGTTGCTAGGGTGTTCTGGGTGGTTGCTAGGCGGTTGCTAGGTGGTTGCTAGGGTGTCGTTAGTCGGTTGCTATGGTATTCTGGGTGGTTGCTAGGCGGTTGCTAGGGTGTTCTGGGTGGTTGCTAGGCAGTTGCTAGGGTATCCTGGGTGGTTGCTAGGCGGTTGCTAGGGTAATCTGGGTGGTTGCTAGGTGGTTGCTAGGGTATCCTGGGTGGTTGCTAGGCGGTTGCTAAGGTGTTCTGGGTGGTTGCTAGGTGGTTGCTAGGGTATCCTGGGTGGTTGCTAGGCGTTTGCTAAGGTGATCTGGGTGGTTGCTAGGGTGTTGCTAGGGTAATCTGGGTGGTTGCTATGGTGTTACTAGGTGGTTGGTAGTTGTCAAAGATGGTTACTGTGGAGTTTGTAGCATTTTATTGGTATGATTTAGCACTTAGCTAATCAATATTAGCATGTAGCTATTCACTGCTAGCATGTGTAGCATGTAGCAAGTCCTGTTTGCTAGCATGAGTCAAAAGAGCCAACCCCCATCTCTATACGATGTTCTGATGCAGAGATATTGGTTGCTAGGGTGTTCTGGGTGGTTGCTAGGCGGTTGCTAGGGTGTTCTAGGTGGTTGCTAGGGTGTCGTTAGTCGGTTGCTATGGTATTCTGGGTGGTTGCTAGGCGGTTGCTAGGGTGTTTTGGGTGGTTGCTTGGCAGTTGCTAGGGTATCCTGGGTGGTTGCTAGGCGGTTGCTAGGGTAATCTGGGTGGTTGCTAGGGCGTTGCTAGGGTATCCTGGGTGGTTGCTAGGCGGTTGCTAAGGTGTTCTGGGTGGTTGCTAGGTGGTTGCTAGGGTATCCTGGGTGGTTGCTAGGCGGTTGCTAAGGTGTTCTGGGTGGTTGCTAGGGTAATCTGGGTGGTTGCTATGGTGTTACTAGGTGGTTGGTAGTTGTCAAAGATGGTTACTGTAGAGTTTGTAGCATTTTATTGGCATGATTTAGCACTTAGCTAATCAATATTAGCATGTAGCTATTCACTGCTAGCATGTGTAGCATGTAGCAAGTCCTGTTTGCTAGCATGAGTCAAAAGAGCCAACCCCCATCTCTATACGATGTTCTGATGCAGAGATATTGGTCTTGCAAAACGGTTGCTAGGGTACTATGTTTGGTTGCTAGGGAGTGGCTTGGCAGCTGCCAATCATTAAACTCCAAAGGCTTCTTGTCAGTATGAATGATATAAACCAACTCCCACGCCTTTGTGACATTCAGAATGGAAGATATCCCTGTCTGGATTTTGGTTGCTAAGGTGCTTGACAATGGTTGCTAGGGAGGGGTTAGGATGTGTTGAGGTGATTCAGGATGGGCTGTTTGCTGGCCCGAGTCAAATGAGCCCACCCTCATGTTTCTATGACACTTATATCCTGAGATATCCCTTTGATCTCTTTTAATGGAAGTCTGTGGAACTTGTTGCTAAGGAGCTCTAAATGGTTGCTAGGGCGTGGCTTGATAGTTTCACAATGATCCTGAGAGACTGATTGGTCGTCTGAGTAAAATGAGCCCGCCCCCTTGTCTCTGTGACACTGTGATCCAGAGCTATGTTCAATACAAAATCCCAATGCAATTTACCATAGTAGGAGAAACGCATGTGTTTCATGGGACGGCCTTCGCCATAGTAAGTCAATGGGGAAACTTTGGGGGCCTCTTGTCCCCCAGGGGTGCAACTTTTACCCCATTGTGAGGTATGTGCTTACAGAGCCTGCCAGCCTCTTCAAATGTGGTAAATTACAAGTTTCTGAGAAATCATTGGTCAGTGCTACGAGTCGTCAAAGTTTGTGGCAATGTTAAGTCTATGGGATTTTTTTTACCCAATGATTTGCCCCTGGGGCAAACACCGTACCCCCCATCGCTAAGAAAAGTCACAGCACACCTCTCCTCAATAATCCGCACAATTTGACGCCTCAATCAGGGGTCTGTTATGTCGGCGTGTATTTTTTAACAGATGATTACTATGGAGTTTTTAAAAGGAGTTTTTATAGAGTTTTTATAGAGTTATTTAATATGGCACGAGGCCCGTGGCCTCGTGCCTATCGCCCACGGTTGCTAGGGTGCTGTAACTGGTTGCTATGGTGTGGCTATGAAGATTTGAGGCCATTACTTATTGGCTGCTTGATAAAATAAATCCTCTGAGGGAGAGAGAGAGGGCCTGACAGCAGGGCTGTCAGGCCCTTTTCTCTGGGTGTGTGTGAAAGTGACAGTTGGGATTTAAATTTCTGAAAATTCCGCAATGTTAAGTCAATGGGACTTTTTTGGCCGCTTTTTCGTCCGCTGTGCGAACATCGTACACCCGATTGCTTATAAAAATCATAGCACACCTCTCCTCAATGAGCCGGTCGATTTGACGCCTCACTCAGGGGTCTGTGACAAACGGTGCGGGACGAGTTACGCGCCGAACTTTTGTCCGGAATAATAAGAAGAAGAAGAAGAATAACTAGAAAAAGTTCGTCGAGACAAACTTTAAGTTGGCTTGTGAAAGTTTGGACCAGAAAGTTTGAAGAAGTTTAAA
>JAULUF010000022.1:14697500-14717500 GCA_031834385.1 Semotilus atromaculatus | reverse complement strand
TATGATTTAGCACTTAGCTAATCAATATTAGCATGTAGCTATTCACTGCTAGCATGTGTAGCATGTAGCAAGTCCTGTTTGCTAGCATGAGTCAAAAGAGCCAACCCCCATCTCTATACGATGTTCTGATGCAGAGATATTGGTTGCTAGGGTATTCTGGGTGGTTGCTATGCGGTTGCTAGGGTGTTCTAGGTGGTTGCTAGGGTGTCGTTAGTCGGTTGCTATGGTATTCTGGGTGGTTGCTAGGCGGTTGCTAGGGTGTTTTGGGTGGTTGCTAGGCAGTTGCTAGGGTATCCTGGGTGGTTGCTAGGCGGTTGCAAGGGTAATCTGGGTGGTTGCTAGGGCGTTGCTAGGGTATCCTGGGTGGTTGCTAGGCGGTTGCTAAGGTGTTCTGGGTGGTTGCTAGGTGGTTGCTAGGGTATCCTGGGTGGTTGCTAGGCGGTTGCTAAGGTGTTCTGGGTGGTTGCTAGGGTGTTGCTAGGGTAATCTGGGTGGTTGCTATGGTGTTACTAGGTGGTTGGTAGTTGTCAAAGATGGTTACTGTAGAGTTTGTAGCATTTTATTGGCATGATTTAGCACTTAGCTAATCAATATTAGCATGTAGCTATTCACTGCTAGCATGTGTAGCATGTAGCAAGTCCTGTTTGCTAGCATGAGTCAAAAGAGCCAACCCCCATCTCTATACGATGTTCTGATGCAGAGATATTGGTCTTGCAAAACGGTTGCTAGGGTACTATGTTTGGTTGCTAGGGAGTGGCTTGGCAGCTGCCAATCATTAAACTCCAAAGGCTTCTTGTCAGTATGAATGATATAAACCAACTCCCACGCCTTTGTGACATTCAGAATGGAAGATATCCCTGTCTGGATTTTGGTTGCTAAGGTGCTTGACAATGGTTGCTAGGGAGGGGTTAGGATGTGTTGAGGTGATTCAGGATGGGCTGTTTGCTGGCCCGAGTCAAATGAGCCCACCCTCATGTTTCTATGACACTTATATCCTGAGATATCCCTTTGATCTCTTTTAATGGAAGTCTGTGGAACTTGTTGCTAAGGAGCTCTAAATGGTTGCTAGGGCGTGGCTTGATAGTTTCACAATGATCCTGAGAGACTGATTGGTCGTCTGAGTAAAATGAGCCCGCCGCCTTGTCTCTGTGACACTGTGATCCAGAGCTATGTTCAATACAAAATCCCAATGCAATTTACCATAGTAGGAAAAACACATGCATTTCATGGGCCGTCCTTCACCATAGTAAGTCAATGGGGAAACTTTGGGGGCCTCTTGTCCCCCAGGGGTGCAACTTTTACCCCATGGTGAGGTATGTTCTTACAGAGCCTGCCAGCCTCTTCAAATGTGGTAAATTACAAGTTTCTGAGAAATCATCGGTCAGTGCTACGAGTCGTCAAAGTTTGTGGCAATGTTAAGTCTATGGGATTTTTTTTACCCAATTATTTGCCCCTGGGGCGAACACCGTACCCCCGATCGCTAAGAAAAGTCATAGCACACCTCTCCTCAATAATCCGCACAATTTGACGCCTCAATCAGGGGTCTGTTGTGTCAGCGTGTATTTTTTAACAGATGATTACTATGGAGTTTTTAAAAGGAGTTTTTATAGAGTTTTTATAGAGTTATTTTTATAGAGTTATCGCCCACGGTTGCTAGGGTGCTGTAACTGGTTGATATGGTGTGGCTATGAAGATTTGAGGCCATTACTTATTGGCTGCTTGATAAAATAAATCCTCTGAGGGAGAGAGAGAGGGCCTGACAGCAGGGCTTTTTCAGGCCCTTTTCTCTGGGTGTGTGTGAAAGTGACAGTTGGATTTGAATTTTTGAAAATTCCGCAATGTTAAGTCAATGGGACTTTTTTGGCCGCTTTTTCGTCCGCTGTGCGAACATCGTACACCCGATTGCTTATAAAAATCATAGCAACCGTCTCCTCAATGAGCCGGTCGATTTGACGCCTCACTCAGGGGTCTGTGACAAACGGTGCGGGACGAGTTACGCGCCGAACTTTTGTCCGGAATAATAATAAGAAGAATAATAATAAGTATGGAGAATAACAATAGTGATGCCTTGCTTTCAGCAAGCACCACTAATAAGTATGAGCAATAACAATACTGTTGCTTTGCCATAGGCAAGCACCATTAATAAGTATGGAGAATAACAATAGTGATGCCTTGCTTTCAGCAAGCACCACTAATAAGTATGGAGAATAACAATAGTGATGCCTTGCTTTCAGCAAGCACCACTAATAACTAGAAAATTGCATTTCCTGCGGAATATGCGTGTGAATGCTTAAAATGCTTAACTGAAATGCACAAACAACTGCAAAACAGAGCAAAAATGCAAAAAAAAGCTTAAATCAAAAGCATTAATAAGCTGAAATGCAAAAAAAGATCCCAAAAATTGTAGAAAACTAAAGAGTTTAATTAGAGAGGTAGAGAAGTAGACACAGAGGTAAAGAAATAAAGGGGTAGAGAAAGAGACAGAGGTAGAGAAGTAAAGGAGTACAAAAAAGAAAGTTAGAGAAAAATAGATAGATAGATAGATAGATAGATAGATAGATAGATAGATAGATAGATAGATAGATAGATAGATGGACAATTTGGACACAGAAAGTCAAATAGTTAGACAGACAGATAGATAGAAGAGGATTAACGGAGGAGTAGAAAGGAGAAGAAGAGATTAGGAAAGGAGGGGAGAAGAGGAGGACTGGAGGAGTAGAGGATGGAAGGAGGAGAAGAAGAGGAGGGAGGGAGAACAGGAGAAGCAGAAGCATAAATGCAACAAAAACCTGTAGTAATTAAAGTTCCTTCAGAAAAGAGCTCAGTGACTGTCCACCAATCAGAACACAGGACCAATTATGTGTGTCTCCCTTTGATCTTGTCTAATCAGCATCACCTGTGCAATCAGCTTTCCTATATAGACAGAGGGCACAATCGCTGAAACTTGGCCTCGAACAAACCTCCCTAGAGAAAAAACTATAGGTTGTATCGGCGAAATGAGCTGACCGTGAGCGAGAGGAGGCCTTTGTGAACGATGTGATGTATTTTTTGTGTGGATAGAGTTGAAAAAAGGGACCACTTTGGCAAGTTGAAAAAGTGCTCCGTAATGCTCTGATCACTAAAGTGTGACCTGAATTTATAATTGCTGCCAATGGAGGAATTTCTGTCACTCTTGTCCTTTGGAAGGACACAGAGGAAAAAGTGTAAGTCCAAGGGATTTATTAGACACACGTGAGGAAGCACAAGAAAAATACCTACGTTTCAAGTATAATTACATGCCTGAAGAGTTAAAATTGTGGCCAGGCCAGCGATTTAAAAATGATTTTTTACGATTAGTTTTCAAGCTGGCTCACTCTAGCAGATGATGTCACCCACTCTAGGTCTGAACATTCTCTCCCATAAGCTTCCATTGAAATCTCAGAAACGGCTTGAAAAACTTCATGAGACTAAAGTAGAGATTGTGAAAAAAGTATAAAAGATTTCAAAAAGTTGAATACAACTTTAATAGCTGAAAGATTTCTCAACATTTTAAAGTTGAAATGACGAAAATAGCTGAAAGTATGCAGAAGTAGTAGGCTTTGAAAGCAGAAGGAGCATAAAGCAGGATTTGAAGAGTTCTCCATTGACTTACATGTTAAAAAAAATGCACAAAAAGATTAATAATTTAAAAAGTATAAAAGTTATAAAAAAGAAAAATAATAGCACACATGTCCTTGAAAAGCTGAACATTTTGATACTTGAATGGTTTTTCTAGCACAAAGTAGAGAGGAGTTATAAGCGACCACGGAAGAATACGGAATAATAATAATAACTAGAAAATTGCATTTCCTGCGGAATATGCGTGTGAATGCTTAAAATGCTTAACTGAAATGCACAAACAACTGCAAAACAGAGCAAAAATGCAAAAAAAAGCTTAATTCAAAAGCATTAATAAGCTGAAATGCAAAAAAAGATCCCAAAAATTGTAGAAAACTAAAGAGTTTAATTAGAGAGGTAGAGAAGTAGACACAGAGGTAAAGAAATAAAGGGGTAGAGAAAGAGACAGAGGTAGAGAAGTAAAGGAGTACAAAAAAGAAAGTTAGAGAAAAATAGATCGATAGATAGATAGATAGATAGATAGATAGATAGATAGATAGATAGATAGATAGATAGATAGATAGATAGATAGATAGATAGATAGATAGATAGATGGACAATTTGGACACAGAAAGTCAAATAGTTAGACAGACAGATAGATAGAAGAGGATTAACGGAGGAGTAGAAAGGAGAAGAAGAGATTAGGAAAGGAGGGGAGAAGAGGAGGACTGGAGGAGTAGAGGATGGAAGGAGGAGAAGAAGAGGAGGGAGGGAGAACAGGAGAAGCAGAAGCATAAATGCAACAAAAACCTGTAGTAATTAAAGTTCCTTCAGAAAAGAGCTCAGTGACTGTCCACCAATCAGAACACAGGACCAATTATGTGTGTCTCCCTTTGATCTCCCTTTGATCTTGTCTAATCAGCATCACCTGTGCAATCAGCTTTCCTATATAGACAGAGGGCACAATCGCTGAAACTTGGCCTCGAACAAACCTCCCTAGAGAAAAAACTATAGGTTGTATCGGCGAAATGAGCTGACCGTGAGCGAGAGGAGGCCTTTGTGAACGATGTGATGTATTTTTTGTGTGGATAGAGTTGAAAAAAGGGACCACTTTGGCAAGTTGAAAAAGTGCTCCGTAATGCTCTGATCACTAAAGTGTGACCTGAATTTATAATTGCTGCCAATGGAGGAATTTCTGTCACTCTTGTCCTTTGGAAGGACACAGAGGAAAAAGTGTAAGTCCAAGGGATTTATTAGACACACGTGAGGAAGCACAAGAAAAATACCTACGTTTCAAGTATAATTACATGCCTGAAGAGTTAAAATTGTGGCCAGGCCAGCGATTTAAAAATGATTTTTTACGATTAGTTTTCAAGCTGGCTCAGGCCATGTTTACACGGAAACGATCTGAAGAGAAAACGCAAAAGTGGCGTTGCGTTTTCACTTTTTATTCTACGTTTAGACGAGCGTTATGAAGGGGAAATCTGCGTGCATATGGTGACGCAAAAGTGTGTGAAATTCGATGTAGTATGCACTCCAGGCGGCTAGGTGGCAACGAAGCACTGCCACACAACAACACCAATATCTGAGAATATTTTGTACAACTGCTGAAAAGACTCTTGTATGTTTATCAGAGCTGCTGTGGCAACTTGAAGGTCCGACGTATGGAAATAATCTGACATGATAGTTATTATTTTCCTGTACTGGCGAATGCCTGTGACGTAAACGCGCACGTGATCGAGGGCAGTTTTGCGTTTTTACCGGTTTTTACCCTTTACACGGGAACGCGACGGTGGAGCGTTTTTTAGTTTTCCACTCTGGAGGGTGGTTTCACTTTTTTGCGTTTTTAAGCCATAAAAACGGCGTCACCGTGTAAACGAAAGGCACATCCGATAAAATATTTTTACGTTTTCACTCGGAATCGTTCTCGTGTAAACAGGGCCTCACTCTAGCAGATGATGTCACCCACTCTAGGTCTGAACATTCTCTCCCATAAGCTTCCATTGAAATCTCAGAAACGGCTTGAAAAACTTCATGAGACTAAAGTAGAGATTGTGAAAAAAGTATAAAAGATTTCAAAAAGTTGAATACAACTTTAATAGCTGAAAAATTTCTCAACATTTTAAAGTTGAAATGACGAAAATAGCTGAAAGTATGCAGAAGTAGTAGGCTTTGAAAGCAGAAGGAGCATAAAGCAGGATTTGAAGAGTTCTCCATTGACTTACATGTTAAAAAAAATGCACAAAAAGATTAATAATTTAAAAAGTATAAAAGTTATAAAAAAGAAAAATAATAGCACACATGTCCTTGAAAAGCTGAACATTTTGATACTTGAATGGTTTTTCTAGCACAAAGTAGAGAGGAGTTATAAGCGACCACGGAAGAATACGGAATAATAATAATAATAATAAAGATTTGGATTTCAATAGTGTGAATGCTTGAAGCATTCACACTAATAAAGATTTGGATTTCAATAGTGTGAATGCTTGAAGCATTCACACTAATAAGTATGGAGAATAACAATAGTGATGCCTTGCTTTCAGCAAGCACCACTAACTAGAATGTACATTTCCTGAAGAAAATGTGAAGTGGTGCTTGCAGTGGCAAAAAACACCACCCGGTTGCTAGGGTGTTCTTGTAGTTTGCTATGATGATGCAAGGCAGTTGCTAGGGTGTTCTGGGTGGTTGCTAGGGCGTTGCTAGGTGGTTGCTAGGGTGTTCTGGTTGGTTGCTAGGCGGATGCTAAGGTGTTGTAGGTGGTTGTTAGGGCGTTGCTAGGTGGTTGCTAGGGTGTTCTGGGTGGTTGCTAGGGTATTCTGGGTGGTTGCTAGGGTATTCTGGGTGGTTTCTAGGGCGTTGCTAGGTGGTTGCTAGGGTGTTCTGGTTGGTTGCTGGGGTATTGTGGGTGGTTGCTAGGGTGTTCTGGGTGGTTGCTAGGCGGTTGCTAGGGTGTTCTAGGTGGTTTCTAGGGTGTCGCTAGTCGGTTGCTATGGTATTCTGGGTGGTTGCTAGGCGGTTGCTAGGGTGTTTTGGGTGGTTGCTAGGGCGTTGCTAGGCAGTTGCTAGGGTATCCTGGGTGGTTGCTAGGCGGTTGCTAGGGTAATCTGGGTGATTGTTAGGGCGTTGCAAGGTGGTTGCTAGGGTATTCTGGGTGGTTGCTAGGCGGTTGCTAAGGTGTTCTGGGTGGTTGCTAGGGCGTTGCTAGGCAGTTGCTAGGGTGTTCTGGGTGGTTGCTAGGGTGTTGCTAGGGTAATCTGGGTGGTTGCTAGGGCGTTGCTAGGTGGTTGCTAGGGTGTTCTGGGTGGTTGCTAGGCGGTTGCTAAGGTGTTTTGGGTTGTTGCTAGGGCGTTGCTAGGCAGTTGCTAGGGTGTTCTGGGTGGTTGCTAGGGTGTTGCTAGGGTAATCTGGGTCGTTGCTATGGTGTTACTAGGTGGTTGGTAGTTGTCAAAGATGGTTCCTATGGAGTTTGTAGCATTTTATTGGCATGATTTAGCACTTAGCTAATCAATATTAGCATGTAGCTATTCACTGCTAGCATGTGTAGCATGTTGGAAGTGTTGTTTGCTAGCATGAGTCAAAAGAGCCAACCCCCATGTCTCTACGATGTTCTGATGCAGAGATATAGGTCTTGCTAAATGGTTGCTAGGGTACTCTGTTTAGTTGCTAGGGAGTGGCTTGGCAGCTGCCAATGATGGATCTCCAAAGGCTGCCTGTCAGTGTGAATGATATAAACCAATCCCCATCTCTATACGATGTTCTGATGCAGAGATATAGCTCTTGCAATATGGTCGCTAAGGTACTCTATTTGGTTGCTAGGGAGTGGCTTGGCAGCTGCCAATGATGATTCTCCAAATGCTGCTTGTCACAATGAATACTATAAACCAACTCCCATGCCTCTGTGACATTCAGAATGGAAGATATCCCTCTTTGGATTTTGGTTGCTAAGGCGCTCAACAATGGTCGCTAGGGATGGGCCAGGAAGTGTTGAGGTGATTTATGATTGGCTGTTTGCTGCCCTGAGTCAAACGAGACCACCCTTGTATTTCTATGACACTTCTATCCGGAGATACCCATTTCATCTCTTTCATTGGAAGTCTATGGGAGTTGTTGCTAAGGTGCTCTAATTGGTTGCTAGGGCCTGGCTTGATAGTTTCACAATGATCCCGAGAGACTGATTGGTCGTCTGAGTAAGATAAGCCCGCCCCCTTGTCTCTGTGACACTGTGATCCAGAGCTATGTTCAATACAAAATCCCAATGCAATTTACCATAGTAGGAAAAACACATGCATTTTATGGGCCGTCCTTCACCATAGTAAGTCAATGGGGACAATTTTGGGGCCTCTTGTGCCCCAGGGGTGCAACTTTTACCCCATGGTGAGGTATGTTCTTACAGAGCCTGCCAGCCTCTTCAAATGTGGTAAATTACAAGTTTCTGAGAAATCATTGGTCAGTGCTACGAGTCGTCAAAGTTTGTGGCAATGTTAAGTCTATGGGATTTTTTTTACCCAATGATTTGCCCCTGGGGCAAACACCGTACCCCCCATCGCTAAGAAAAGTCACAGCACACCTCTCCTCAATAATCCGCACAATTTGACGCCTCAATCAGGGGTCTGTTATGTCGGCGTGTATTTTTTAACAGATGATTACTATGGAGTTTTTAAAAGGAGTTTTTATAGAGTTTTTATAGAGTTATTTAGTATGGCACGAGGCCTGCGGCCCACGGGCCTATAGCCCACGGTTGCTAGGGTGCTGTAACTGGTTGCTATGGTGTGGCTATGAAGATTTGAGGCCATTACTTATTGGCTGCTTGATAAAATAAATCCTCTGAGGGAGAGAGAGAGGGCCTGACAGCAGGGCTGTCAGGCCCTTTTCTCTGGGTGTGTGTGAAAGTGACAGTTGGGATTTAAATTTCTGAAAATTCCGCAATGTTAAGTCAATGGGACTTTTTTGGCCGCTTTTTCGTCCGCTGTGCGAACATCGTACACCCGATTGCTTATAAAAATCATAGCACACCTCTCCTCAATGAGCCGGTCGATTTGACGCCTCACTCAGGGGTCTGTGACAAACGGTGCGGGACGAGTTACGCGCCGAACTTTTGTCCGGAATAATAAGAAGAAGAAGAATAACTAGAAAAAGTTCGTCGAGACAAACTTTAAGTTGGCTTGTGAAAGTTTGCACCAATAAGTTTGAAGAAGTTTAAAGAAGTTTACAGTTTAATTAGTTTATAGTTTAGTAAGAAAGAAAGAAAGATAGATTAGTTAGAAAGAAAGAAAGAAAAAAAGATTAGTAAGAAAGAAAGAAAGATAGATTAGTTAGAAAGAAAGATAGATTAGTAAGAAAGAAAGAAAGAAAGAAATATAGATAAGTTAGAAAGAAAGAAAGATAGATTAGTTAGAAAGAAAGAAAGAAAAAAAGATTAGTTAGAAAGAAAGAAAGAAAGAAAGAAAGAAAGAAAGATAGATTAGTTAGAAAAAAAGAAAGAAAAAAGATTAGTAAGAAAGAAAGAAAGATAGATTAGTTAGAAAGAAAAAAGCAAAGAAAGATAGATTAGTAAGAAAGAAAGAAAGATAGATTAGTTAGAAAGAAAGAAAGAAAAAAGATTAGTTAGAAAAAAAGAAAGATAGATTAGTTAGAAAAAAAGAAAGAAAAAAAATTAGTAAGAAAGAAAGAAAGATAGATTAGTTAGAAAGAAAGAAAGAAAAAAGATTAGTTAGAAAGAAAGATAGATTAGTTAGAAAGAAAAAAGGAAAGAAAGACAGATTAGTAAGAAAGAAAGAAAGAAAGATAAATTAGTAAGAAAGAAAGAAAGATTGATTAGTAAGAAAGATAGAAAGATAGATAGATTAGTTAGAAAGAAAGAAAGAAAAAAGGTTAGTGAGAAAGAAAGATAGATTAGTTAGAAAGAAAGAAAGAAAGAAAGAGATTAGTTAGAAAGAAAGAAAGATAGATTAGTTAGAAAGAAAGAAAGAAAGAAAGAAAGAAAGTTAATTAAAAAGAAAGAAAGATAGATTAGTTAGAAAGAAAGAAAGAAAGAAAGAAAGAAATATAGATAAGTTAGAAAGAAAGAAAGATAGATTAGTTAGAAAGAAAGAAAAAAGATTAGTTAGAAAGAAAGAAAGAAAGATAGATTAGTTAGAAAAAAGAAAGAAAAAAAGATTAGTAAGAAAGAAAGAAAGATAGATTAGTTAGAAAGAAAAAAGGAAAGAAAGATAGATTAGTAAGAAAGAAAGAAAGATAGATTAGTGAGAAAGATAGATTAGTTAGAAAGAAAGAAAGAAAAAAAGATTAGTGAGAAAGAAAGATAGATTCGTTAGAAAGAAAGAAAGAAAGAAAGAGATTAGTTAGAAAGAAAAAGAAAGATAGATTAGTTAGAAAGAAAGAAAGAAAGATAGATTAGTTAGAAAAAAGAAAGAAAAAAAGATTAGTAAGAAAGAAAGAAAGATAGATTAGTTAGAAAGAAAAAAGGAAAGAAAGATAGATTAGTAAGAAAGAAAGAAAGATAGATTAGTGAGAAAGATAGATTAGTTAGAAAGAAAGAAAGAAAAAAAGATTAGTGAGAAAGAAAGATAGATTCGTTAGAAAGAAAGAAAGAAAGAAAGAGATTAGTTAGAAAGAAAAAGAAAGATAGATTAGTTAGAAAGAAAGAAAGATAGATTAGTTAGAAAGAAAGAAAGTTAATTAAAAAGAAAGAAAGAAAGATAGATTAGGTAGAAAGAAAGATAGAAAGATAGATAGATTAGTTAGAAAGAAAATAAGAAAGTTAATTAAAAAGAAAGAAAGAAAGATTAGTTAGAAAGATAGATTAGTTAGAAAGAAAGAAACAAAGAAAGAAATATAGATAAGTTAGAAAGAAAGAAAGATAGATTAGTTAGAAAGAAAGAAAAAAAGATTAGTTAGAAAGAAAGAAAGAAAGATAGATTAGTTAGAAAGAAAAAAGGAAAGAAAGATAGATTAGTAAGAAAGAAAGAAAGAAAGATAGATTAGTGAGATAGATAGATTAGTTCGAAAGAAAGAAACGAAAAAAAGATTAGTGAGAAAGAAAGATAGATTAGTTAGAAAGAAAGAAAGAAAGAGATTAGTTAGAAAGAAAAAGAAAGATAGATTAGTTAGAAAGAAAGATAGATTAGTTGAAAGAAAGAAAGAAAGAAAGAAAGAAAGAAAGAAAGTTAATTAAAAAGAAAGATAGATTAGGTAGAAAGAAAGATAGAAAGATAGATTAGTTAGAAAGAAAGAAAGTTAATTAAAAAGAAAGAAAGAAAGATTAGTTAGAAAGATAGATTAGTTAGAAAGAAAGAAAGAAAAAAAGATTAGTAAGAAAGAAAGATAGATTAGTTAGAAAGAAAGAAAGAAAGAAAGAAAGAAAGAAAGAAAGAAATATAGATAAGTGAGAAAGAAAGAAAGATAGATTAGTTAGAAAGAAAGAAAAAAAGATTAGTTAGAAAGAAAAAAAGAAAGAAAAAAATATTTGTAAGAAAGAAAGAAAGAGATTAGTTATAAAGAAAAAAGGAAAGAAAGATAGATTAGTAAGAAAGAAAGAAAGAAAGATAGATTAGTGAGAAAGATAGATTAGTTAGAAAGAAAGAAAGAAAGATAGATTAGTTAGAAAGAAAAAGAAAGATAGATTAGTTAGAAAGAAAGATAGATTAGTTAGAAAGAAAGAAAGAAAAAAAGATTAGTAAGAAAGAAAGAAAGATTAGTTAGAAAGAAAGAAAGATTAGTTAGAAAGAAAGAAAGAGATTAGTTAGAAAGAAAAATAGATTAGTTAGAAAGAAAGAATGAAAGATAGATTAGTAAGTAAGAAAGATAGATTAGTTAGAAAGAAAGATAGATTAGTAAGAAATAAAGAAAGATAGATTAGTTAGAAAGAAAGAAAGATTGATTAGTTAGAATGATAGATTAGTTAGAAAGAAAGATAGATTAGTTAGAATGATAGATTAGTTAGAAAGAAAGATAGATTAGTTAGAATGATAGATTAGTTAGAAAAAAGAAAGAGATTAGTTAGAAAGAAAGAAAGATAGATTAGTTAGAAAGAAAGAAAGATTGATTAGTTAGAATGATAGATTAGTTAGAATTAAAGATAGATTAGTTAGAATGATAGATTAGTTAGAAAGAAAGATAAATTAGTTAGAAAGAAAGATAGATTAGTTAAAAAACAAAGAAAGAGATTTGTTAGAAAGAAAGATAGATTAGTTAGAAAGATAGATTAGTTAGAAAGAAAGAAAGATAGATTAGTTAGAAAGAAAGATAACTTAGTTAGAAAGAAAGAAAGATGGATTTGATAGAAAGAAAGATAGATTAGCTAGAAAGATAGATTAGTTAGAAAAAAAGAAAGATAGATTAGTTAGAAAGAAAGAAAGATAAATTAGTTAGAAAGTAAGATAGATTAGTTAGAAAGAAAGATAAGTTAGAGATAGATAGATAGATAGATAGATAGATAGATAGATAGATTAGTTAGAAAGATGGATAGATAGATAGATAGATTAGTTAGAAAGATGGATAGATAGATAGATAGATAGATAAATTAGAAAGAAAGATAAGTTAGATACAGATAGATAGATTAGTTAGATAGATTAGTTAGAAAGAAAGATAGATAGATCAGTTAGAAATAAAGACAGATTAGATAGAAAGAAAGAAAGATAGATTAGTTAGATAGATAGATAGATAGATAGATAGATAGATAGATAGATAGATAGATAGATAGATAGATAGATAGATAGATAGATAAGTTCATTAGTACAAATAGAATGGGAGTTTAATTGAGTCTAGGGCTTCAGGGAGTTTAGATTTGAGTTTTTGTGTTGTACACTACTGGGCCACCGTAGTCTTGGCTCAATTTGAACTTCTGCAATGAAAGTCAATGGGATTTTTATGATTTTTAATATTAATTTTTAAGAAATCTGAAAGTCAAATCAGTCTGAAAAGATATAGCATACCGAGTCAGAACAGTTTGAGTGTCTGAGCCGAGTTTGGAGTATGTGGAGTTAAAGCTCTAGGAGGAGTTTAAATTGTAAATTTTGAGTAAGAAGAATAATAATAACTAGAAAAAGTTCGTCGAGACAAACTTTAAGTTGGCTTGTGAAAGTTTGGACCAATAAGTTTGAAGAAGTTTAAAGAAGTTTACAGTTTAATTAGTTTATAGTTTAGTAAGAAAGAAAGAAAGATAGATTAGTTAGAAAGAAAGAAAGAAAAAAAGATTAGTAAGAAAGAAAGAAAGATAGATTAGTTAGAAAGAAAGATAGATTAGTAAGAAAGAAAGAAAGAAAGAAATATAGATAAGTTAGAAAGAAAGAAAGATAGATTAGTTAGAAAGAAAGAAAGAAAAAAAGATAAGTTAGAAAGAAAGAAAGAAAGAAAGAAAGATAGATTAGTTAGAAAAAAAGAAAGAAAAAAGATTAGTAAGAAAGAAAGAAAGATAGATTAGTTAGAAAGAAAAAAGCAAAGAAAGATAGATTAGTAAGAAAGAAAGAAAGAAAGATAAATTAGTAAGAAAGAAAGAAAGATTGATTAGTAAGAAAGATAGAAAGATAGATTAGTTAGAAAGAAAGAAAGATAGATTAGTTAGAAAGAAAGAAAGAAAAAAGATTAGTTAGAAAAAAAGAAAGATAGATTAGTTAGAAAAAAAGAAAGAAAAAAAATTAGTAAGAAAGAAAGAAAGATAGATTAGTTAGAAAGAAAGAAAGAAAAAAGATTAGTTAGAAAAAAGAAAGATAGATTAGTTAGAAAAAAAGAAAGAAAAAAAATTAGTAAGAAAGAAAGATAGATTAGTTAGAAAGAAAAAAGGAAAGAAAGACAGATTAGTAAGAAAGAAAGAAAGAAAGATAAATTAGTAAGAAAGAAAGAAAGATTGATTAGTAAGAAAGATAGAAAGATAGATAGATTAGTTAGAAAGAAAGAAAGAAAAAAGATTAGTGAGAAAGAAAGATAGATTAGTTAGAAAGAAAGAAAGAAAGAAAGAAAGAAAGAAAGAAAGAAAGAAAGAAAGTTAATTAAAAAGAAAGAAAGATAGATTAGTTAGAAAGAAAGAAAGAAAGAAAGAAATATAGATAAGTTAGAAAGAAAGAAAGATAGATTAGTTAGAAAGAAAGAAAAAAAGATTAGTTAGAAAGAAAGAAAGAAAGATAGATTAGTTAGAAAAAAGAAAGAAAAAAAGATTAGTAAGAAAGAAAGAAAGATAGATTAGTTAGAAAGAAAAAAGGAAAGAAAGATAGATTAGTAAGAAAGAAAGAAAGATAGATTAGTGAGAAAGATAGATTAGTTAGAAAGAAAGAAAGAAAAAAAGATTAGTGAGAAAGAAAGATAGATTAGTTAGAAAGAAAGAAAGAAAGAAAGAAAGAGATTAGTTAGAAAGAAAAAGAAAGATAGATTAGTTAGAAAGAAAGAAAGATAGATTAGTTAGAAAGAAAGAAAGTTAATTAAAAAGAAAGAAAGAAAGAAAGATAGATTAGGTAGAAAGAAAGATAGAAAGATAGATAGATTAGTTAGAAAGAAAGAAAGAAAGTTAATTAAAAAGAAAGAAAGAAAGATTAGTTAGAAAGATAGATTAGTTAGAAAGAAAGAAAGAAAGAAAGAAAGAAAGAAAGAAATATAGATAAGTTAGAAAGAAAGAAAGATAGATTAGTTAGAAAGAAAGAAAAAAAGATTAGTTAGAAAGAAAGAAAGAAAGATAGATTAGTTAGAAAGAAAAAAGGAAAGAAAGATAGATTAGTAAGAAAGAAAGAAAGAAAGATAGATTAGTGAGATAGATAGATTAGTTCGAAAGAAAGAAACGAAAAAAAGATTAGTGAGAAAGAAAGATAGATTAGTTAGAAAGAAAGAAAGAAAGAGATTAGTTAGAAAGAAAAAGAAAGATAGATTAGTTAGAAAGAAAGATAGATTAGTTGAAAGAAAGAAAGAAAGAAAGAAAGAAAGAAAGAAAGAAAGTTAATTAAAAAGAAAGATAGATTAGGTAGAAAGAAAGATAGAAAGATAGATTAGTTAGAAAGAAAGAAAGTTAATTAAAAAGAAAGAAAGAAAGATTAGTTAGAAAGATAGATTAGTTAGAAAGAAAGAAAGAAAAAAAGATTAGTAAGAAAGAAAGATAGATTAGTTAGAAAGAAAGAAAGAAAGAAAGAAAGAAAGAAAGAAAGAAAGAAAGAAAGAAAGAAAGAAAGAAATATAGATAAGTGAGAAAGAAAGAAAGATAGATTAGTTAGAAAGAAAGAAAAAAAGATTAGTTAGAAAGAAAAAAAGAAAGAAAAAAAGATTTGTAAGAAAGAAAGAAAGAGATTAGTTATAAAGAAAAAAGGAAAGAAAGATAGATTAGTAAGAAAGAAAGAAAGAAAGATAGATTAGTGAGAAAGATAGATTAGTTAGAAAGAAAGAAAGAAAGATAGATTAGTTAGAAAGAAAAAGAAAGATAGATTAGTTAGAAAGAAAGATAGATTAGTTAGAAAGAAAGAAAGAAAAAAAGATTAGTAAGAAAGAAAGAAAGATAGATTAGTAAGAAATAAAGAAAGATAGATTAGTTAGAAAGAAAGAAAGATTGATTAGTTAGAATGATAGATTAGTTAGAAAGAAAGATAGATTAGTTAGAATGATAGATTAGTTAGAAAGAAAGATAGATTAGTTAGAATGATAGATTAGTTAGAAAAAAGAAAGATAGATTAGTTAGAAAGAAAGAAAGATAGATTAGTTAGAAAGAAAGAAAGATTGATTAGTTAGAATGATAGATTAGTTAGAATTAAAGATAGATTAGTTAGAATGATAGATTAGTTAGAAAAAAGAAAGATAGATTAGTTAGAAAGAAAGATAAATTAGTTAGAAAGAAAGATAGATTAGTTAAAAAACAAAGAAAGAGATTTGTTAGAAAGAAAGATAGATTAGTTAGAAAGATAGATTAGTTAGAAAGAAAGAAAGATAGATTAGTTAGAAAGAAAGATAACTTAGAAAGAATGAAAGATGGATTTGATAGAAAGAAAGATAGATTAGCTAGAAAGATAGATTAGTTAGAAAAAAAGAAAGATAGATTAGTTAGAAAGAAAGAAAGATAAATTAGTTAGAAAGTAAGATAGATTAGTTAGAAAGAAAGATAAGTTAGAGATAGATAGATAGATAGATAGATAGATAGATAGATAGATAGATAGATAGATTAGTTAGAAAGATGGATAGATAGATAGATAGATTAGTTAGAAATATGGATAGATAGATAGATAGATAGATAAATTAGAAAGAAAGATAAGTTAGATATAGATAGATAGATTAGTTAGATAGATTAGTTAGAAAGAAAGATAGATAGATCAGTTAGAAATAAAGATAGATTAGATAGAAAGAAAGAAAGATAGATTAGTTAGAAAGATAGATAGATAGATAGATAGATAGATAGATAGATAGATAGATAGATAGATAGATAAGTTCATTAGTACAAATAGAATGGGAGTTTAATTGAGTCTAGGGCTTCAGGGAGTTTAGATTTGAGTTTTTGTGTTGTACACTACTGGGCCACCGTAGTCTTGGCTCAATTTGAACTTCTGCAATGAAAGTCAATGGGATTTTTATGATTTTTAATATTAATTTTTAAGAAATCTGAAAGTCAAATCAGTCTGAAAAGATATAGCATACCGAGTCAGAACAGTTTGAGTGTCTGAGCCGAGTTTGGAGTATGTGGAGTTAAAGCTCTAGGACGAGTTTGAATTGTAAATTTTTAGTAAGAAGAATAATAATAACTAGACAAAGTTCGTCGAGACAAACTTTAAGTTGGCTTGTGAAAGTTTGGACCAGAAAGTTTGAAGAAGTTTAAAGTTTAAATTAGTTTATAGTTTAAACTAGTTTAAACTTTAAATTAGTCAATAGTTTAAATTAGTTTAAAGTTTAAATTACAGAAAGAAAGATTAGCTAGAAAGAAAGAAAGAAAGAAAGATGGATTTGATTAGAAATCAAAGAAAGATAGATAAATTGATTAGTTATAAAGAAAGATAGATAGATTAGTTATAAAGAAAGAAAGTTTGATTAGTTATAAAGAAAGAAAGATAGATTTGTTAGAAAGAAAGATGGATTTGTAGATAGATAGATAGATTAGGTAGCAAGAAAGAAAGATTAGTTAGAAAGAAAGAAAGAAAGATAGATTAGTTAGAAAGAAAGAAAGATTGATTAGTTAGAAAGAAAGAAAGAAAGAAAGAAAGAGATTAGTTAGAAAGATAGATTAGTTAGAAGGAAATAAATGTTGGTAAGAAAGAAAGAAAGATAGATTAGTTCGAAAGAAAGATAGAAAGATTAGTTAGAAGGAAAGAAATATTACTTAGAAAGAAAGAAAGAATGATAGATTAGTTAGAAAGAAAGATAGATAGATTAGTTAGACAAAGAAAGATAGGTTAGTTAGACAGAAAGAAAGAAAGAAAGATAGATAGATTTGTTAGAATGAAAGAAAGGATTAGTTAGAAAGAAGGATAAGAAGGATAAGAAAGAAAGAAAGAAAGAAAGATGGATTTGTTAGAAGGAAAGGTGGATTTGTTAGAAAGAAAGAAAGAAAGAAAGAAAGATGGATTTGTTAGAAAGAAAGAAAGAAAAATAGATTAGTTAGAAAGATAGACAGATTAGTTAGAAAGAAAGAAAGAAAGATGGATTTGTTAGAAAGAAAGAAAGATAGATTAGTTAGAAAGAAAGAAAGAAAGATATATCAGTTAGAAAGATAGAAAGATGGATTTGTTAGAAAGAAAGAAAGGATTAGTAAGAAAGATAGATTAGTTAGAAAGAAAGATAGATATTAGTTAGAAAGAAAGAAAGATAAATTAGATAGAAAGAAAGATAGATAGATAGGTTAGAAAGAAAAAAAGATTAGTTAGAAAAAAAAATTAGTTAGAAAGAAAGATAGATAGATAGATTAGAAAGAAAGAAAGATTAGTTAGAAAGAAAGAAAGATAGATAGATAGACAGATAGATAGATTAGTTAGAAAGAAATATTAGTTAGAAAGAACGATAGATAGATTAGTTAGAAAGAAAGATAGATAGATTAGAAAGAAAGAACGGTTAGTTAGAAAGAAAGAAAGAAAGACAGATAGATTAGTAAGAAAGAAAGAAAGATAGGTTAGAAAGATAGATTAGTTAGAAAGAAAGATAGATAGATCAGTTAGAAAGAAAGATAGATAGATAGATAGATTGGTTAGAAAGAAAGAAATATTAGTTAGAAAGAAAGATAGATAGATTTGTTAGAAAGAAAGTTAGATAGATTTGCTAGAAAGAAAGAAAGATTAGTTCTAAAGAAAGAAAGATTAGTTAGAAAGAAATATTAGTTAGAAAGAAAGAAATATATTTGTTAGAAAGAAAGAAAGATAGATTAGTTAGAAAGATAGATAGATAGATAGATAGATAGATTGGTTAGAAAGAAAGAAAGATTAGTTAGAAAGAAATATTAGTTAGAAAGAAAGAGATATATTTGTTAGAAAGAAAGATAGATAGATTAGTTAGAAAGATATATATATATATAGATAGATAGATAGATTGGTTAGAAAGAAAGAAAGATTAGTTAGAAAGAAATATTAGTTAGAAAGAAAGAAATATATTTGTTAGAAAGAAAGATAGATTAGTTAGAAAGAAAGATAGATAGATAGATTGATTAGAAAGAAAGAAAGATTAGTTAGAAAGAAAGAAAGAAAGAAAGATAGATAGATTATTTAGAAAGAAAGAAAGAAAGAAAGACAGATAGATTAGTAAGAAAGAAAGAAAGAAAGATAGATTAGTTAGAAAGAAAGAAAGAAAGAAAGAAAGAAAGAAAGAAAGAAAGACAGATAGATTAGTTAGAAAGAAAGAAAGATAGATAGATTAGTTAGAAAGATAGATAGATAGATTGGTTAGAAAGAAAGAAAGATTAGTTAGAAATAAATATTGGTTAGAAAAAAAGAGATATATTTGTTAGAAAGAAAGAAAGATAGATTAGTTAGAAAGAGAGAAATATTAGTCAGAAAGAAAGAAAGATAGATTAGTTAGAAAGAAAGAAAGATAGATTAGTTAGAAAGATAGATAGATTAGTTAGAAAGAAAGATAGATTAGTTAGAAATAAATATTAGTTAGAAAAAGATAGATAGATTAGTTAGAAAGAAAGATAGATAGATAGATTGGTTAGAAAGAAAGAAAGAGAGATTAGTTAGAAAGAAAGAAAGAAAGATAGATAGATAGATCAGTTAGAAAGATAGATTAGTTAGAAAGAAAGATAGATAGATCAGTTAGAAATAAAGATAGATTAGATAGAAAGAAAGAAAGAAAGAAAGATTAGTTAGAAAGAAAGATAGATAGATAGATAGATAGATAGATAGATAGATAGATAGATAGATAGATAGATAGATAGATAGATAGATAGATAGATAGATAGATAAGTTCATTAGTACAAATAGAATGGGAGTTTAATTGAGTCTAGGGCTTCAGGGAGTTTAGATTTGAGTTTTTGTGTTGTACACTACTGGGCCACCGTAGTCTTGGCTCAATTTGAACTTTTGCAATGAAAGTCAATGGGATTTTTATGATTTTTAATATTAATTTTTAAGAAATCTGAAAGTCAAATCAGTCTGAAAAGATATAGCATACCGAGTCAGAACAGTTTGAGTGTCTGAGCCGAGTTTGGAGTATGTGGAGTTAAAGCTCTAGGAGGAGTTTAAATTGTAAATTTTGAGTAAGAATAATAATAATAATAATAATAATAAGTTTAAATAGGATTTCAGTAAGTTGGCTCTCACAAGCCAACTTAATAATAATAATAATAATAAGTTTAAATAGGATTTCAGTAAGTTGGCTCTCACAAGCCAACTTAATAACTAGAAAAAGTTCGTCGAGACAAACTTTAAGTTGGCTTGTGAAAGTTTGGACCAATAAGTTTAAAGAAGTTTAAAGTAGTTTGAAGTTGAAAGTAGTTTATAGTTTAAATTAGTTTAAATTAGTTTAAATTAGTTTAAAGTTAAAAATATTTAAAGTAGTTTCTAGTTTAAAGTAGTTTCAAGTTTAAAGTAGTTTAAAGTTTAAAATAGTTTAAAGTAGTTTCTAGTTTAATGTAGTTTCTAGTTTAAAGTTTAACTTAGTTTAAAGTTTAAAATAGTTTAAAGTAGTTTAAAGTAAAGTCGCTAGGTTGTTTCTAGTGGGTTGCTAAGGTGTTTGCTAGCGTATTCTAAGGTATTTTGGGTGGCTGCTAGGGTGTTTTGGGTGGTTGCTAGGGTGTTGTTAGGGTGTTCTAAGGTATTTTGGGTGGTTGCTAGGATGTTCTGGGTGGTTGCTAGGGTGTTCTAAGGTATTTTGGGTGGTTGCTAGGGTGTTCTGGGTTGTTGCTAGGGTGTTCTAAGGTATTTTGATTGGTTGCTATGGTGTTGCTAGGGTGTTCTAAGGTATTTGGGGTGGTTGCTAGGGTGTTGCTAGGGTTTTCTAAGGTATTTTGGTTGGTTGCTATGGTGTTGCTAGGGTGTTCTAAG
>JAULUF010000022.1:14685000-14692500 GCA_031834385.1 Semotilus atromaculatus | reverse complement strand
AGTAAGAAAGATAGATTAGTTAGAAAGAAAAAAAGATTAGTAAGAAAGAAAGAAAGAAAAAAAGATTAGTAAGAAAGAAAGAAAGAAAGAAAAAAAGATTAGTAAGAAAGAAAGAAAGATAGATTAGTAAGAAAGAAAGAAAGAAAGAAAAAAAGATTAGTAAGAAAGAAAGAAAGATAGATTAGTTAGAAAGAAAGAAAAAAAGATTAGTAAGAAAGAAAGATAGATTAGTTAGAAAGAAAAAAAGATTAGTAAGAAAGAAAGATAGATTAGTTAGAAAGAAAGAAAGAAAAAAAGATTAGTAAGAAAGAAAGAAAGAAAAAAAATTTGTAAGAAAGAAAAAAAGATTAGTAAGAAAGATTTCTTTCCTGTGTGTGTGTGTGTGTGTATTCAAGCACATACACACACACACACAGACACGCTCAATAACACACAAACACAGACACACACACACACACACACACACACTAACTCGTTCACACACACACTCTCTCTTTCACACACACAAACACACACACACGCACGCACAGACACGCTCACTAACACACACTAACTCGTTCACACACACACACACACACTCTTTCTCTTACGTTCACACACACACACACTCTTTCTCTTACACACACACACACAAAGACACGCTCACTAGCGCACACACACACTCAAGCACATACACACACACACACACACAGACACACACACACGCACATACACGCTCACTAACACACTCATTCACACACACACACACACACACACACACACACACGCTCACTAACACACACGCACACACACACACACTCACTCACGCACATACACACACAGACACGATCACTAACTCGTCCACACACACACACACTTTCTCTTTCATACACACACATACACGTTCACTAACACACACACACACGCACATACTCACACACACACACACACACACACTAACTCGTTCACACACACACTCTCTCTTTCACACACACACACACACACACACGCACAGACACGCTCACTAACACACACACACACACACACTAACTCGTTCACACACACTCTTTCTCTTACACACACACACACGCACATACACGCTCACTAACACACACACTCAAGCACACACACAGACACACAGACACGCTCACTAACACACACACACACACAAACACTAATTCGTTCACACACACACTCTCTCTTTCACACACACACACACACACACAGACACGCTCACTAACACACACTAACTCGTTCACACACACACACTCTCTTACACACACACACACGCACAGACACGCTCACTAACACACACACACACTCAAGCACACACACACACACACATACACACACACACACTAACTCACACACTCATGCACATACTCACAAATGCACACACACACACACACACACACTAACTCGTTCACACACACACATACACACTCGCTCACACACACACACACACACACACACACACACTCACAAATGCACACACACACACACACACTAACTCGCTCTCACACACTCAATAACTCACTCACACTCGCTCACAGACTCACACACACTCACTAACTCTCTCTCACACACACACACACACGCTCACTAACTCACACACACTCATGCACATACACTCACACACACACACACACTAACTCGCTCACACACACACTAACTCGCTCACACACACACACGCTCACTAACTCTCTCACACACACACACATACACACACACACACACACACACTCATGCACATACACTCACACTCACAAATGCACACACACACAGAGACACGCTCACTAACTCTCTCACACACACACACACACTCATGCACATACACTCACACTCACAAATGCACACACTAACACACACACACTCATGCACATACACTCACACTCACAAATGCACACACTAACACACACACACACAGACACGCTCACTAACTCTCTCACACACACATACACACACACACACACACTCATGCACATACACTCACACTCACAAATGCACACACTAACACACACACACACAGACACGCTCACTAACTCTCTCACACACACACATACACACACACACACACACTAACTCACACACTCATGCACATACTCACAAATGCACACACACACACACACTAACTCGCTCACACACACACACACACACACAAGCACATACACTCACAAATGCACACACACACACACACACACACTAACTCACTCTCACACACTCAATAACTCACTCACACACACACACACAAACTCGCTCACAGACTCACACACACTCACTAACTCTCACACACACACACACACACACACACACGCACAGACATGCTCACTATCTCACACACGCACAGACATGCTCACTAACTCATACACACACACACACACACACACACTCATGCACATACTCACAAATGCACACACTCACACACCCACACACAAACTCGCTCACACACACACACTCAATTACATACACTCACAAATGCACACATTCACACACACACACTAACTCGCTCACACACACACACACACTCACAAATACACACACTCACTTGCTCACACACACACACACACACACACACACACAGACTCACACACACTCACTAACTCACACACGCACAGACATGCTCACTAACTCACACACACACTAATTCTCTCACACACACACATACACACACAGACACACACACACACACACACTCAAGTTTACAGTGTTTAGAGTTTACAAGTGTATAAATTGATGAGTTTATAAGTGTACGAGTTTAGAGTTTATAAGTTTAAATGAGTCTTAAGAGTTCAGTTTATAGTTTAAATGAGTCTAAGAGTTCAAAGTTTATTAATTTATGAGTTAATTAGTTTATAAGTGTGTTAATTCAAAGTTTATTAGTTTAAATGAGTCTCAATGGCTCATTTAGTATATAGAATGGCAGTTTGATTTAGTCTAGGGTTTCAAGGGATTTTGATTTGAATTTTTGACAGTTGGGGAGTTTGAAAATCTGAAAATTCCGCAATGTTAAGTCAATGGGAGTTTTTCCGAGTTTTGATCGCCATTTTTAGGAAAACCGTAAGTCCGATCAGTTTGAAAAGACAGAGCAACTAACTTCAGAATAGGTCAAAGGTCTGAGCCGAGTTTGGAGTATGTGGAGTTAACGGTCTAGGCCGCATTAAAGTCAACAGTTTTCTAAGAAGAATAATAATAATAATAATAATAAGTTTAAATAGGATTTCAGTAAGTTGGCTCTCACAAGCCAACTTAACTAGACAAAGTTCGTCGAGACAAACTTTAAGTTGGCTTGTGAAAGTTTGGACCAGAAAGTTTGAAGAAGTTGAAAGTAGTTTGAAGTTGAAAGTAGTTTCTAGTTTAAATTAGTTTAAAGTTTAATTAGTTTGAAGTAGTTTTAAAGTAGTTTATATTTTAAAGTATTTTAAAGTTTAACTTAGTTTAAAGTTTAAAATAGTTTAAAGTTGCTAGGGTGTTTCTAGTGGGTTGCTAAGGTGTTCTGGGTGGTTGTTAGGGTATTCTAAGGTATTTTGGGTGGTTGCTAGGGTGTTCTGGGTGGTTGCTAGGGTGTAGCTAGGGCGTTGCTATGGTTTTCCTAAGGTGTTCTGGGTGGTTGCCAGGGTGTTCTAAGGTATTTTGGGTGGTTGCTATGGTGTTGCTATGGTGTTCTAAGGTATTTTTGGTGGTTGCTAGGGTGTTGCTAGGGTGTTTTAAGGTATTTTGGGTGGTTGCTATGGTGTTGCTAGGGTGTTCGGAGGTATTTTGGGTGGTTGCTAGGGTGTTCTAAGGTATTTTGGGTGGTTGCTATGGTGTTGCTAGGGTGTTCTAAGGTATTTTGGTTGGTTGCTAGGGTGTTGCTAGGATGTTCTAAGGTATTTTGGTTGGTTACTATGGTGTTGCTAGGGTGTTCTAAGGTATTTTGGGTGGTTGCTAGGGTGTTCTAAGGTATTTTGGGTGGTTGCTATGGTGTTGCTAGGGGGTTCTAAGGTATTTTGGGTGGTTGCTAGGGTGTTGCTAGGGTGTTCTGAGGTATTTTGGGTGGTTGCTAGGGTGTTCTGGTTGGTTGCTAGGGTGTTCTAAGGTATTTTTGTTGGTTGCTAGGGTGTTGCTAGGGTGTTCTAAGGTATTTTTGTTGGTTGCTAGGGTGTTCTGAGGTATTTTGGGTGGTTGCTAGGGTGTTCTAAGATATTTTGGATGGTTGCTAGGTTGTTGCTAGGGTGTTCTGAGGTATTTTGGGTGGTTGCTAGGGTGTTGCTAGGGTGTTCTAAGGTATTTTGGGTGGTTGCTAGGGTGTTGCTAGGGTGTTCTAAGGTATTTTGGTTGGTTGCTAGGGTGTTCTGCGTGGTTGCTAGGGTGTTCTAAGGTATTTTGGATGGTTGCTAGGTTGTTGCTAGGGTGTTCTGAGGTATTTTGGGTGGTTGCTAGGGTGTTCTGGGTGGTTGCTAGGGTGTTCTAAGGTATTTTGGATGGTTGCTAGGTTGTTGCTAGGGTGTTCTGAGGTATTTTGGGTGGTTGCTAGGGTGTTCTAAGGTATTTTGGGTGGTTGCTAGGGTGTTCTGAGGTATTTTGGGTGGTTGCTAGGGTGTTCTAAGGTATTTTGGGTGGTTGCTAGGGTGTTCTAAGGTATTTTGGGTGGTTGCTAGGGTGTTCTAAGGTATTTTGGGTGGTTGCTATGGTGTTGCTAGGGTGTTCTAAGGTATTTTGGGTGGTTGCTAGGGTGTTCTGGGTGGTTGCTAGGGTGTTCTAAGGTATTTTGGTTGGTTGCTATGGTGTTGCTAGGGTGTTCTAAGGTATTTTGGGTGGTTGCTATGGTGTTGCTAGGGTGTTCTAAGGTATTTTGGGTGGTTGATATGGTGTTGCTAGGGTGTTCTAAGGTATTTTGGGTGGTTGCTTGGGTGTTCTGGGTGGTTGCTATGGTGTCCTAAGGTATTTAGGGTGGTTACTAGGGTGTTCTGGGAGGTTGCTATGGTGTTGCTAGGCGGTTACACACACACTTACTCGCTCACACACACAGACTCACACACACACACATGCTCACTAACTCTCACACACACACACACACACACACACGCACGCTCACTAACTCTCACACACACACACACACACAAATTCATGCACATACAATCACAAATGCACACACTAACTCGCTCACACACACACACACACACACACTCAAAGTTTATGAGTTTAGAGTTTACAAGTGTATAAATTGATGAGTTTATAAGTTTAAATGAGTCTAAGAGTTCAAAGTATATTAATTTATGAGTTAATTAGTTTATAAGTGTGTATTAATTTAAAGTTTATTAGTTTAAATGAGTTTCATTGGCTCATATAGTATATAGAATGGCAGTTTGATTTAGTCTCGGGTTTCAAGCTATGGTTTCAAGGGATTTACATTTGAATTTTTGGCAGTTGGGGAGTTTGAAAATCTGAACATTCCGCAATGTTAAGTCAATGGGAGTTTTTTCCGAGTTTGATCGTCATTTTTAGGAAAACCGTAAGTCCGATCAGTTAGAAAAGATATAGCACACCCAGTCAGAACAGTTTGAGTGTCTGAGCCGAGTTTGGAGTATGTGGAGTTAAAGCTCTAGGAGGAGTCTGAGTTGGAAATTTTAGTCTCAGAAAAAGAATAATAATAATAATAAGTTTAAATAGGATTTCAGTAAGTTGGCTCTCCAAGCCAACTTAATAATAATAATAATAATAATAAGTTTAAATAGGATTTCAGTAAGTTGGCTCTCACAAGCCAACTTAATAAGTTTAAATAGGATTTCAGTAAGTTGGCTCTCACAAGCCAACTTAATAATAATAATAATAATAAGTTTAAATAGGATTTCAGTAAGTTGGCTCTCACAAGCCAACTTAATAAGTATGAGCAATAACAATACTGTTGCTTTGCCATAGGCAAGCACCATTAATAATAAGTATGGAGAATAACAATAGTGATGCCTTGCTTTCAGCAAGCACCACTAACTAGAATGTACATTTCCTGAAGAAAATGTGAAGTGGTGCTTGCAGTGGCAAAAAACACCACCCGGTTGCTAGGGTGTTCTTGGAGTTTGCTATGATGATGCAAGGCAGTTGCTAGGGTGTTCTGGATGGTTGCTAGGCAGTTGCTAGGGTATTCTGGGTGGTTGCTAGGTGGTTGCTAGGGTTTTTCTAGGTCGTTGCTAGGGTATTCTGGGTGTTTGCTAAGCGGTTGCTAGGGTGTTCTGGGTGGTTGCTAGGGCGTTGCTAGGTGGTTGCTAGGGTGTTCTGGTTGGTTTCTAGGCGGATGCTAGGGTGTTGTAGGTGGTTGTTAGGGCGTTGCTAGGTGGTTGCTAGGGTGTTCTGGGTGGTTGCTAGGGTATTCTGGGTGGTTGCTAGGGCGTTGCTAGGTGGTTGCTAGGGTGTTCTGGTTGGTTGCTAGGGTATTGTGGGTGGTTGCTAGGGTGTTCTGGGTGGTTGCTAGGCGGTTGCTAGGGTGTTCTAGGTGGTTTCTAGGGTGTCGCTAGTCGGTTGCTATGGTATTCTAGGTGGTTGCTAGGTGGTTGCTAGGGTATTCTGGGTGGTTGCTAGGCGGTTGCTAAGGTGTTCTGGGTGGTTGCTAGGGTGTTGCTAGGGTAATCTGGGTGGTTGCTAGGGCGTTGCTAGGTGGTTGCTAGAGTGTTCTGGGTGGTTGCTAGGCGGTTGCTAAGGTTTTTTGGGTTGTTGCTAGGGCGTTGCTAGGCAATTGCTAGGGTGTTCTGGGTGGTTGCTAGGGTGTTGCTAGGGTAATCTGGGTCGTTGCTATGGTGTTACTAGGTGGTTGGTAGTTGTCAAAGATGGTTCCTATGGAGTTTGTAGCATTTTATTGGCATGATTTAGCACTTAGCTAATCAATATTAGCATGTAGCTATTCACTGCTAGCATGTGTAGCATGTTGGAAGTGCTGTTTGCTAGCATGAGTCAAAAGAGCCAACCCCCATGTCTCTACGATGTTCTGATGCAGAGATATAGGTCTTGCTAAATGGTTGCTAGGGTACTCTGTTTAGTTGCTAGGGAGTGGCTTGGCAGCTGCCAATGATGGATCTCCAAAGGCTGCCTGTCAGTGTGAATGATATAAACCAATCCCCATCTCTATACGATGTTCTGATGCAGAGATATAGCTCTTGCTATATGGTCGCTAAGGTACTCTATTTGGTTGCTAGTGAGTTGCTTGGCAGCTGCCAATGATGATTCTCCAAATGCTGCTTGTCACAATGAATACTATAAACCAACTCCCATGCCTCTGTGACATTCAGAATGGAAGATATCCCTCTTTGGATTTTGGTTGCTAAGGCGCTCAACAATGGTCGCTAGGGATGGGCCAGGAAGTGTTGAGGTGATTTATGATTGGCTGTTTGCTGCCCTGAGTCAAACGAGACCACCCTTGTATTTCTATGACACTTCTATCCGGAGATACCCATTTCATCTCTTTCATTGGAAGTCTATGGGAGTTGTTGCTAAGGTGCTCTAATTGGTTGCTAGGGCCTGGCTTGATAGTTTCACAATGATCCTGAGAGACTG
>JAULUF010000022.1:14670000-14675000 GCA_031834385.1 Semotilus atromaculatus | reverse complement strand
TTTAGTCATTTGAAGTTTAAATTAGTTTAAAGTTTAAATTAGTTTAAAGTTTAAATTAGTTTGAAGATTAAAGTTTAAATTAGTTTGAAGTTTAATTTAGTTTGAAGTTTAAAATAGTTTGAAGTTGATAGATAGACGAGTTTCAATGAGTCTCAATGGCTCATATAGTATATAGAATGGCAGTTTGATTTAGTCTAGGGTTTCAAGGGATTTTGATTTGAATTTTTGACAGTTGGGGAGTTTGAAAATCTGAAAATTCCGCAATGTTAAGTCAATGGGAGTTTTTCCGAGTTTTGATCGTCATTTTTAGGAAAACCGTAAGTCCGATCAGTTAGAAAAGAAATAGCATACCGAGTCAGAACAGTTTGAGTGTCTGAGCCGAGTTTGGAGTATGTGGAGTTAAAGCTCTAGGAGGAGTTCGAGTTGTAAATTTTTGAGTAAGAAGAATAATAATAATAATAATAATAATAAGTTTAAATAGGATTTCAGTAAGTTGGCTTTCACAAGCCAACTTAACTAGAAAAAGTTCGTCGAGACAAACTTTAAGTTGGCTTGTGAAAGTTTGGACCAATAAGTTTAAAGAAGTTTAAAGTAGTTTGAAGTTGAAAGTAGTTTATAGTTTAAATTAGTTTAAATTAGTTTAAATTAGTTTAAAGTTAAAAATATTTAAAGTAGTTTCTAGTTTAAAGTAGTTTAAAGTTTAACTTAGTTTAAAGTTTAAAGTAGTTTAAAGTTTCAAATAGTTTAAAGTAGTTTCTAGTTTAAAGTAGTTTCAAGTTTAAAGTAGTTTCAAGTTTAAAATAGTTTAAAGTAGTTTCTAGTTTAATGTAGTTTCTAGTTTAAAGTTTAACTTAGTTTAAAGTTTAAAATAGTTTAAAGTAGTTTAAAGTAAAGTCGCTAGGTTGTTTCTAGTGGGTTGCTAAGGTGTTTGCTAGCGTATTCTAAGGTATTTTGGGTGGCTGCTAGGGTGTTTTGGGTGGTTGCTAGGGTGTTGCTAGGGTGTTCTAAGGTATTTTGGGTGGTTGCTAGGATGTTCTGGGTGGTTGCTAGGGTGTTCTAAGGTATTTTGGGTGGTTGCTAGGGTGTTCTGGGTTGTTGCTAGGGTGTTCTAAGGTATTTTGGTTGGTTGCTATGGTGTTGCTAGGGTGTTCTAAGGTATTTGGGGTGGTTGCTAGGGTGTTGCTAGGGTTTTCTAAGGTATTTTGGTTGGTTGCTATGGTGTTGCTAGGGTGTTCTAAGGTATTTTGGGTGGTTGCTAGGGTGTTCTGTGTGGTTGCTAGGGTGTTCTAAGGTATTTTGGTTGGTTGATATGGTGTTGCTAGGGTGTTCTAAGGTATTTTGGGTGGTTGCTAGGGTGTTGCTAGGGTGTTCTAAGGTATTTGGGTGGTTGCTAGGGTGTTCTGGGTGGTTGCTAGGGTGTTCTAAGGTATGTTAGTTGGTTGCTATGGTGTTGCTAGGGTGTTCAAAGGTATTTTGGGTGGTTGCTAGGGTGTTGCTAGGGTGTTCTAAGGTATTTTGGGTGGTTGCTAGGGTGTTCTGGGTGGTTGCTAGGGTGTTCTAAGGTATTTTGGTTGGTTGCTAGGGTGTTCTAAGGTATTTTGGGTGGTTGCTAGGGTGTTCTGAGGTATTTTGGGTGGTTGCTATGGTGTTGCTAGGGTGTTCTAAGGTGTTTTGGGTGGTTGCTAGGGTGTTGCTAGGGTGTTCTAAGGTATTTTGGCTGGTTGCTATGGTGCTGCTAGGTTGTTCTAATGTATTTTGGGTGGTTGCTAGGGTGTTGCTAGGGTGTTCTAAGGTATTTTGGCTGGTTGCTATGGTGTTGCTAGGGTGTTCTAATGTATTTTGGGTGGTTGCTAGGGTGTTGCTAGGGTGTTCTGATGTATTTTGGGTGGTTGCTATGGTGTTGCTAGGGTGTTCTAAGGTATTTTGGGTGGTTGCTAGGGTGTTGCTAGGCTGTTCTAAGGTATTTTGGTTGGTTGCTAGGGTGTTGCTAGGGGGTTCTAAGGCATTTTGGGTGGTTGCTAGGGTGTTGCGAGGGTGTTCTGAGGTATTTTGGGTGGTTGCTATGGTGTTGCTACGGTGTTCTAAGGTATTTTGGGTGGTTGCTAGGGTGTTCTAAGGTATTTTGGGTGGTTGCTATGGTGTTGCTAGGGTGTTCTAAGGTATTTTGGTTGGTTGCTATGGTGTTGCTAGGGTGTTCTAAGGTATTTTGGTATACACGCACACACACTAACTCGTTTACACACACACTTTCTCTTTCACACACACGCACAGACACGCTCACTAACTCACACACACATACACACTCACGCACACACACTCACTCACACACACACTCTTTCTCTCACACACACACACACACAGTCACACACACAGACTCGTTTGTAGACTTATAGTTTAGTAAGAAAGAAAGAAATATAGATTAGTTAAAAAGAAAGAAAGAAAAAAAGATTAGTAAGAAAGAAAGAAAGATAGATTAGTTAGAAAGAAAGAAAGAAAGAAAGATAGATTAGTTAGAAAGAAAGATAGATTAGTAAGAAATAAAGAAAGAAAGAAATATAGATAAGTTAGAAAGAAAGAAAGATATATTAGTTAGAAAAAAAGAAAGAAAAAAAGATTAGTAAGAAAGAAAGAAAGATAGATTAGTTAGAAAGAAAAAAGGAAAGAAAGATAGATTAGTAAGAAAGAAAGAAAGAAAGATAAATTAGTAAGAAAGAAAAAAGATTGATTAGTAAGAAAGATAGAAAGATAGATAGATTAGTTAGAAAGAAAGAAAAAAAGATTAGTGAGAAAGAAAGATAGATTAGTTAGAAAGAAAGAAAGAAAGAGATTAGTTAGAAAGAAAAAGAAAGATAGATTAGTTAGAAAGAAAGAAAGATAGATTAGTTAGAAAGAAAGAAAGAAAGAAAGAAAGAAAGTTAATTAAAAAGAAAGAAAGAAAGATAGATTAGGTAGAAAGAAAGATAGAAAGATAGATAGATTAGTTAGAAAGAAAGAAAGAAAGATAGATAGATAGATTAGTTAGAAAGAAAGAAAAAAGATTAGTTAGAAAGAAAGAAAGAAAGATAGATTAGTTAGAAAAAAAGAAAGAAAAAAGATTAGTAAGAAAGAAAGAAAGATAGATTAGTTAGAAAGAAAAAAGGAAAGAAAGATAGATTAGTAAGAGAGAAAGAAAGAAAGATAAATTAGTAAGAAAGAAAGAAAGATTGATTAGTAAGAAAGATAGATAGATTAGTTAGAAAGAAAGAAAGAACAAAAGATTAGTGAGAAAGAAAGATAGATTAGTTATAAAGAAAGAAAGAGATTAGTTAGAAAGAAAAAGAAAGATAGATTAGTTAGAAAGAAAGAAAGATAGATTAGTTAGAAAGAAAGAAAGAAAGAAAGAAAGTTAATTAAAAAGAAAGAAAGATAGATTAGGTAGAAAGAAAGATAGAAAGATAGATAGATTAGTTAGAAAGAAAGAAAGAAAGTTAATTAAAAAGAAAGAAAGAAAGATTAGTTAGAAAGATAGATTAGTTAGAAAGAAAGAAAGAATGAAAGAAAGAAAGAAAGAAAGAAAGAAAGAAATATAGATAAGTTAGAAAGAAAGAAAGATAGATTAGTTAGAAAGAAAGAAAAAAGATTAGTTAGAAAGAAAGAAAGAAAGATAGATTAGTTAGAAAAAAAGAAAGAAAAAAAGATTAGTAAGAAAGAAAGAAAGATAGATTAGTTAGAAAGAAAAAAGGAAAGAAAGATAGATTAGTAAGAAAGAAAGAAAGAAAGATAGATTAGTGAGAAATATAGATTAGTTAGAAAGAAAGAAAGAAAAAAAGATTAGTGAGAAAGAAAGATAGATTAGTTAGAAAGAAAGAAAGAAAGAGATTAGTTAGAAAGAAAAAGAAAGATAGATTAGTTAGAAAGAAAGAAAGATTAGTTAGAAAGAAAGATAGATTAGTTAGAAAGAAAGATAGATCGATTAGTTAGAAAGAAAGATAGATTAGTTAGAATGAAAGAAAGATAGAGTAGTTAGAAAGAAAGAAAGATAGATTAGTTAGAAAGAAAGTTCGATTAGTTAGAAAGAAAGAAAGATTAGAAAGAAAGATAGATAGATAGATAGATAGATTAGTTAGAAAGAAAGATAAATAGATTTGTTAGAAAGAAAGATAGATTAGTTAGTTAGAAAGAAAGTTAGATTAGTTAGAAAGAAAGATAGATTAGTTAGAATGAAAGAAAGATAGAGTAGTTAGAAAGAAAGAAAGATAGATTAGTTAGAAAGAAAGATAGATAAGTTAGAAAGAAAGATATATAGATTAGTTAGAAAGAAAGATAGATTAGTTAGAAAGAAAGATAGATTAGTTAGAATGAAAGAAAGATAGAGTAGTTAGAAAGAAAGAAAGATTAGTTAGAAAGAAAGATAGATTAGTTAGAAAGAAAGAAAGAAAGATAGATTAGTTAGAAAGAAAGATAGATTAGTTAGAATGAAAGAAAGATAGAGTAGTTAGAAAGAAAGAAAGATAGATTAGTTAGAAAGAAAGATAGATTAGTTAGAAAGAAAGAAAGAAAGAAAGATTAGTTAGAAAGAAAGAAAGAAAGATAGAAAGATAGATTAGTTAGAAAGAAAGAAAGAAAAAAAGATTAGTTAGAAAGAAAGAAAGAAAGATAGATTAGTTAGAAAAAAAGAAAGAAAAAAAGATTAGAAAGAAAGAAAGAAAGAAAAAAAGATTAGTAAGAAAGAAAGATAGATTAGTTAGAAAGAATGAAAGAAAGATAGATTAGTAAGAAAGAAAGAAAGATAGATTAGTAAGAAAGAAAGAAAGAAAGAAAAAAAGATTAGTAAGAAAGAAAGAAAGATAGATTAGTTAGAAAGAAAGAAGGAAAGAAAGATAGATTAGTAAGAAAGAAAGAAAGATAGATTAGTAAGAAAGAAAGATTGATTAGTAAGAAAGAAAGAAAGATAGATTAGTTGGAAAGAAAGAAAGAAAGAAAGATTAGTAAGAAAGAAAGAAAGATAGATTAGTTAGAAA
>JAULUF010000022.1:14660000-14665000 GCA_031834385.1 Semotilus atromaculatus | reverse complement strand
AGAAAGATTGATTAGTAAGAAAGAAAGAAAGATAGATTAGTTAGAAAGAAAGAAAGAAAAAAAGATTAGTAAGAAAAAGAAAGAAAGAAAAAAAGATTAGTAAGAAAGAAAGATAGATTAGTTAGAAAGAATGAAAGAAAGATAGATTAGTAAGAAAGAAAGATAGATTAGTTAGAAAGAAAGAAAAAAAGATTAGTAAGAAAGAAAGAAAGATAGATTAGTTAGAAAGAAAGAAAAAAAGATTAGTAAGAAAGAAAGAAAGATAGATTAGTTAGAAAGAAAATAAATTAGTAAGAAAGAAAGAAAGATAGATTAGTTAGAAAGAAAGAAAGAAAAAAAGATTAGTAAGAAAGAAAGAAAGATAGATTAGTCAGAAAGAAAGAAAGAAAAAAAGATTAGTAAGAAAGAAAGAAAGATAGATTAGTTAGAAAGAAAGAAAATAAATTAGTAAGAAAGAAAGATAGATTAGTTAGAAAGAAAGAAAGAAAAAAAGATTAGTAAGAAAGAATGAAAGAAAGAAAAAAAGATTAGTAAGAAAGATAGATTAGTTAGAAAGAAAGAAAGATAGATTAGTAAGAAAGAAAGAAAGAAAAAAAGATTAGTAAGAAAGAAAGAAAGAAAAAAAAATTTGTAAGAAAGAAAGAAAAAAAAAAGGATTAGTAAGAAAGATTTCTTTCCTGTGTGTGTGTGTGTGTGTGTGTATTCAAGCACATACACACACACACACAGACACGCACACAAACACACACACTAACTCGTTCACACACACACTCCCTCTTTCACACACACACACACACACACACACACACACACACGCACGCACAGACACGCTCACTAACACACACTAACTCGTTCACACACACACACTCTTTCTCTTACGTTCACACACACACACACTCTTTCTCTTACACACACACACACACAGACACGCTCACTAGCGCACACACACACTCAAGCACATACACACACACACACACACAGACACACACACACGCATATACACGCTCACTAACACACACACACACACACACACACACACACTCATTCACACACACACACGCTCACTAACACACACGCACACACACACACACACACACACACACACACACTCACTCACACACACACTCTTTCTCTCACACACACACACGCACATACACGCTCACTAACTCACACACACAGACACGATCACTAACTCGTCCACACACACACACACTTTCTCTTTCATACACACACATACACGTTCAATAACACACACACACACACACACGCACATACTCACACACACACACACTCACACACACACGCACATACTCACACACACACACACTAACTCGTTCACACACACACTCTCTCTTTCACACACACACACACACACACGCTCACTAACACACACACACACTAACTCGTTCACACACACACACACACACGCTCACTAACACACACACTCAAGCACACACACAGACACACAGACACGCTCACTAACACACACACACACACAAACACACACACACACTAATTCGTTCACACACACACTCTCTCTTTCACACACACACACACACACACACACACACACACACACACGCACAGACACGCTCACTAACACACACTAACTCGTTCACACACACACACTCTTTCTCTTACACACACACGCACAGACACGCTCACTAACACACACACACTCAAGCACACACACACACACACACACACACACACACACAGACACACACACACTCTTTCTCACACACACACGCACATACACACTCACTAACACACACACACACTCACTCATTCACACACACGCTCACTAACACACACTCACACACACACACACTCACGCACATACACACACACACACACTTTCTTTCACACACACACACACACTCACTCACGCACATACACACACACTCTTTCTCTCACACACACACGCACATACACGCTCACTAACTCACACACACAGACACGATCACTAACTCGTCCACACACACACACTTTCTCTTTCATACACACACATACACGTTCACTAACACACACACACACACACACACACACATACTCACACACACACACACTCAATTACATACACTCACAAATGCACACATTCACACACACACACTAACTCGCTCACACACACACACACTCACAAATACACACACTCACTTGCTCACACACACACACACACACACACTCACAAATACACACACTCACTAACTCACACACGCACAGACATGCTCACTAACTCACACACACACTAATTCTCTCACACACACACACATACACACACATACACACACAGACACACACACACACACACACACACACACACACACTCATGCACATACACTCACAAATGCACACACTCACACTAACTCGCTCACACACACACACTCAAGTTTACAGTGTTTAGAGTTTACAAGTGTATAAATTGATGAGTTTATAAGTGTACGAGTTTGGAGTTTATAAGTTTAAATGAGTCTTAAGAGTTCAGTTTATAGTTTAAATGAGTCTAAGAGTTCAAAGTTTATTAATTTATGAGTTAATTAGTTTATAAGTGTGTTAATTCAAAGTTTATTAGTTTAAATGAGTCTCAATGGCTCATATAGTATATAGAATGGCAGTTTGATTTAGTCTAGGGTTTCAAGGGATTTTGATTTGAATTTCTGACAGTTGGGGAGTTTGAAAATCTGAAAATTCCGCAATGTTAAGTCAATGGGAGTTTTTCTGAGTTTTGATCGTCATTTTTAGGAAAACCGTAAGTCCGATCAGTTAGAAAAGAAATAGCATACCGAGTCAGAGTGAGTGTCTGAGCCGAGTTTGGAGTATGTGGAGTTAAAGCTCTAGGAGGAGTTCGAGTTGTAAATTTTTGAGTAAGAAGAATAATAATAATAATAATAATAATAATAATAAGTTTAAATAGGATTTCAGTAAGTTGGCTCTCACAAGCCAACTTAACTAGACAAAGTTCGTCGAGACAAACTTTAAGTTGGCTTGTGAAAGTTTGGACCAGAAAGTTTGAAGAAGTTGAAAGTAGTTTGAAGTTGAAAGTAGTTTCTAGTTTAAATTAGTTTAAAGTTTAATTAGTTTGAAGTAGTTTTAAAGTAGTTTATATTTTAAAGTATTTTAAAGTTTAACTTAGTTTAAAGTTTAAAGTAGTTTATAGTTTAAAGTTTAACTTAGTTTAAAGTTTAAAATAGTTTAAAGTTGCTAGGGTGTTTCTAGTGGGTTGCTAAGGTGTTCTGGGTGGTTGTTAGGGTATTCTAAGGTATTTTGGGTGGTTGCTAGGGTGTTCTGGGTGGTTGCTAGGGTGTAGCTAGGGCGTTGCTATGGTTTTCCTAAGGTGTTCTGGGTGGTTGCCAGGGTGTTCTAAGGTATTTTGGGTGGTTGCTATGGTGTTGCTATGGTGTTCTAAGGTATTTTTGGTGGTTGCTAGGGTGTTGCTAGGGTGTTTTAAGGTATTTTGGGTGGTTGCTATGGTGTTGCTAGGGTGTTCGGAGGTATTTTGGGTGGTTGCTAGGGTGTTGCTAGGGTGTTCTAAGGTATTTTGGGTGGTTGCTATGGTGTTGCTAGGGTGTTCTAAGGTATTTTGGTTGGTTGCTATGGTGTTGCTAGGGTGTTCTAAGGTATTTTGGGTGGTTGCTAGGGTGTTGCTTGGATGTTCTAAGGTATTTTGGTTGGTTACTATGGTGTTGCTAGGGTGTTCTAAGGTATTTTGGGTGGTTGCTAGGGTGTTGCTAGGGTGTTCTAAGGTATTTTGGGTGGTTGCTATGGTGTTGCTAGGGGGTTCTAAGGTATTTTGGGTGGTTGCTAGGGTGTTGCTAGGGTGTTCTGAGGTATTTTGGGTGGTTGCTAGGGTGTTCTGGTTGGTTGCTAGGGTGTTCTAAGGTATTTTTGTTGGTTGCTAGGGTGTTGCTAGGGTGTTCTAAGGTATTTTTGTTGGTTGCTAGGGTGTTGCTAGGGTGTTCTGAGGTATTTTGGGTGGTTGCTAGGGTGTTCTAAGATATTTTGGATGGTTGCTAGGTTGTTGCTAGGGTGTTCTGAGGTATTTTGGGTGGTTGCTAGGGTGTTGCTAGGGTGTTCTAAGGTATTTTGGGTGGTTGCTAGGGTGTTGCTAGGGTGTTCTAAGGTATTTTGGTTGGTTGCTAGGGTGTTCTGCGTGGTTGCTAGGGTGTTCTAAGGTATTTTGGATGGTTGCTAGGTTGTTGCTAGGGTGTTCTGAGGTATTTTGGGTGGTTGCTAGGGTGTTCTAAGGTATTTTGGGTGGTTGCTAGGGTGTTGCTAGGGTGTTCTGAGGTATTTTGGTTGGTTGCTAGGGTGTTCTGGGTGGTTGCTAGGGTGTTCAAAGGTATTTTGGATGGTTGCTAGGTTGTTGCTAGGGTGTTCTGAGGTATTTTGGGTGGTTGCTAGGGTGTTCTAAGGTATTTTGGGTGGTTGCTAGGGTGTTGCTAGGGTGTTCTGAGGTATTTTGGGTGGTTGCTATGGTGTTGCTAGGGTGTTCGGAGGTATTTTGGGTGGTTGCTAGGGTGTTGCTAGGGTGTTCTAAGGTATTTTGGGTGGTTGCTATGGTGTTGCTAGGGTGTTCTAAGGTATTTTGGTTGGTTGCTATGGTGTTGCTAGGGTGTTCTAAGGTATTTTGGGTGGTTGCTAGGGTGTTGCTTGGATGTTCTAAGGTATTTTGGTTGGTTACTATGGTGTTGCTAGGGTGTTCTAAGGTATTTTGGGTGGTTGCTAGGGTGTTGCTAGGGTGTTCTAAGGTATTTTGGGTGGTTGCTATGGTGTTGCTAGGGGGTTCTAAGGTATTTTGGGTGGTTGCTAGGGTGTTGCTAGGGTGTTCTGAGGTATTTTGGGTGGTTGCTAGGGTGTTCTGGTTGGTTGCTAGGGTGTTCTAAGGTATTTTTGTTGGTTGCTAGGGTGTTGCTAGGGTGTTCTAAGGTATTTTTGTTGGTTGCTAGGGTGTTGCTAGGGTGTTCTGAGGTATTTTGGGTGGTTGCTAGGGTGTTCTAAGA
>JAULUF010000022.1:14620000-14655000 GCA_031834385.1 Semotilus atromaculatus | reverse complement strand
AAGATTAGTTAGAAAGAAAGAATGAAAGATAGATAGATTAGTTAGAAAAAAAGAAAGAAAAAATGATTAGTAAGAAAGAAAGATAGATTAGTTAGAAAGAAAAAAGGAAAGAAAGATATATTAGTAAGAAAGAAAGAAAGATAGATTAGTGAGAAAGATAGATTAGTTAGAAAGAAAGAAAGAAAGATAGATTAGTTAGAAAGAAAAAGAAAGATAGATTAGTTAGAAAGAAAGATAGATTAGTTAGAAAGAAATAAATAAATAAAGTTAATTAAAAAGAAAGAAAGAAAGAAAGATAGATATATTAGTTAGAAAGAAAGAAAGAAAAAAAGATTAGTAAGAAAGAAAGAAAGATTAGTTAGAAAGAAAGAAAGATAGATTAGTTACAAAGAAAAAGAAAGATAGATTAGTTAGAAAGAAAGAAAGATAGATTGGTTAGAAAGAAAGAAAGAAAGAAAGTTAATTAAAAAGAAAGAAAGAAAGAAAGATTAGTTAGAAAGATAGATTAGTTAGAAAGAAAGAAAGAAAAAAATATTAGTAAGAAAGAAAGATAGATTAGTTAGAAAGAAAGAAAGAAAGATAGATTAGTAAGAAAGAAAGAAAGATTAGTTAGAAAGAAAGAAAGATAGATTAGTTAGAAAGAAAAAGAAAGATAGATCAGTTAGAAAGAAAGAAAGATAGATTAGTTAGAAAGAAAGAAAGAAAGAAAGTTAATTAAAAAGAAAGAAAGAAAGTAAGATAGATTAGTTAGAAAGAAAGAAAGATAGATTAGAAAGAAAGAAAGATAGATTAGTTAGAAAGAAAGATAGATTAGTTAGAAAGAAAGATAAATTAGTTAGAAAGAAAGATAGATTAGTTAGAAAGATAGATTAGTTAGAAAGAAAGATAACTTAGTTAGAAATAAAGAAAGATAGATTATTTAAAAAACAAAGAAAGATGGATTTGATAGAAAGAAAGATAGATTAGCTAGAAAGATAGATTAGTTAGAAAAAAAGAAAGAAAGATTAGTTAGAAAGAAAGAAAGATAGATTGGTTAGAAAGAAAGAAAGATTAGTTAGAAAGAAAGATAGATAGATTAGTTAGAAAGAAAAAAGATAGATTAGTTAGAAAGAAAGAAAGTAAGAAAGAAAGAAAGAAAGATTGGTTAGAAAGAAAGATAGATTAGTTAGAAAGATAGAAAGAAAGATAGATTAGTTAGAAAGAAAGAAACATAGATTAGTTAGAAAGAAAGAAAGAAAGATAGATTAGTTAGAAAGAAAGAAAGATTAGTTAGTTAGAAAGAAAGAAAGATAGATTAGTTAGAAAGAAAGATAGATTAGTTAGAAAGATAGATAGATAGATAGATAGATTAGTTAGAAAGAAAGAAAGATAGATTAGTTAGAAAGAAAGATAAATTAGTTAGAAAGAAAAAGAAAGATAGATCAGTTAGAAAGAAAGAAAGATAGATTAGTTAGAAAGAAAGAAAGAAAGTTAATTAAAAAGAAAGAAAGAAAGTAAGATAGATTAGTTAGAAAGAAAGAAAGATAGATTAGAAAGAAAGAAAGATAGATTAGTTAGAAAGAAAGAAAGAAAGTTAATTAAAAAGAAAGAAAGAAAGTAAGATAGATTAGTTAGAAAGAAAGAAAGATAGATTAGAAAGAAAGAAAGATAGATTAGTTAGAAAGAAAGATAGATTAGTTAGAAAGAAAGATAAATTAGTTAGAAAGATAGATTAGTTAGAAAGAAAGATAACTTAGTTAGAAATAAAGAAAGATAGATTATTTAAAAAACAAAGAAAGATGGATTTGATAGAAAGAAAGATAGATTAGCTAGAAAGATAGATTAGTTAGAAAAAAAGAAAGAAAGATTAGTTAGAAAGAAAGAAAGATAGATTGGTTAGAAAGAAAGAAAGATTAGTTAGAAAGAAAGATAGATAGATTAGTTAGAAAGAAAAAAGATAGATTAGTTAGAAAGAAAGAAAGTAAGAAAGAAAGCAAGATTGGTTAGAAAGAAAGAGATTAGTTAGAAAGATAGAAAGAAAGATAGATTAGTTAGAAAGAAAGAAACATAGATTAGTTAGAAAGAAAGAAAGAAAGATAGATTAGTTAGAAAGAAAGAAAGATAGATTAGTTAGAAAGAAAGATAGATTAGTTAGAAAGATAGATAGATAGATAGATAGATTAGTTAGAAAGAAAGAAAGATAGATTAGTTAGAAAGAAAGATAGATAGATTAGTTAGAAAGAAAGATAGATTAGTTAGAAAGAAAGATAGATTAGTTAGAAAGATAGATAGATAGATAGATTAGTTAGAAAGAATGAAAGATAGATTAGTTAGAAAGAAAGATAGATAGATTAGTTAGAAAGAAAGATAGATTAGTTAGAAAGAAAGAAAGATAGATTAGTTAGAAAGAATGAAAAAAGAAAGAAAGAAAGATTGGTTAGAAAGAAAGATAGATTAGTTAGTAAGAAAGATATAAAGAAAGATGGATTAGTTAGAAAGAAAGAAACATAGATTAGTTAGAAAGAAAGAAAGAAAGAAAGATAGATTAGTTAGAAAGACTAGTTAGTTAGAAAGAAAGAGATAGATTAGTTAGAAAGAAAGATAGATAGATAGATAGATAGATTAGTTAGAAAGAAAGAAAGATAGATTAGTTAGAAAGAAAGAAAGATATATTAGTTAGAAAGAAAGATAGATAGATTAGTTAGAAAAAAAAGATAGATTAGTTAGAAAGAAAGAAAGATAGATTAGTTAGAAAGAAAGATAGATAGATTAGTTAGAAAGAAAGAAAGATTAGTTAGAAAGAAAGAAAGAATGATAGATTGGTTAGAAAGAAAGAAAGATAGATTAGTAAGAAATAAAGAAAGGAATAAAGAACGATAGATTAGTTAGAAATAAAGATAAAGTAGTTAGAAAGAAAGATAGATAGATTAGTTAGAAAGAAAGATAGATAGATAGATTAGTTAGAAAGAAAGATAGATTATTTAGAAAGAAAGAAAGATAGATTAGCTAGAAAGAAAGAAAGAAAGAAAGATGGATTTGATTAGAAATCAAAGAAAGATAGATAAATTGATTAGTTATAAAGAAAGATAGATAGATTAGTTAGAAAGAAAGAAAGAAAGAAAGAAAGAAAGAAAGAAAGAAAGAAAGAAAGAAAGAAAGAAAGAAAGATAGAAAGAAAGAAAGATAGAAAGAAAGATAGAAAGAAAGAAAGATAGAAAGAAAGATAGAGATTAGTTAGAAAGATAGATTAGTTAGAAGGAAATAAATGTTGGTAAGAAAGAAAGAAAGAAAGAAAGAAAGAAAGAAAGAAAGAAAGAAAGAAAGAAAGAGATTAGTTAGAAAGATAGATTAGTTAGAAGGAAATAAATGTTGGTAAGAAAGAAAGAAAGAAAGAAAGAAAGAAAGAAAGATGAATTTGTTAGAAGGAAAGGTGGATTTGTTAGAAAGATAGAAAGAGTCACGGAATGGGTAAGACAAAAAGGTGTGAGGACTCAAGTGCAGGAGAAATTATACTTTAATAATAAAATTAACAAACACAAACAAAAACCCACAAGGGGGAAAAATACAACGAATAAAACTAAAACAACAACAGAACCTGAACAGAGGATCACAGGGAACGGGAGACATTAGACAACGATCCGACAAGGACTGCAAACAAGAGGAGACTTAAGAAGGGAACAAATCAAGAGGGAACAGGTGGGAGAACTCAAACAATAATCAGGTAACGAGGGGGAGGGATCAGACAACGACAAGAGCACATGGCCCAAAATAACAAAACACCATGTGCAGCACAAGACAGGACAAGCATGTGACAGAAAGATGGATTTGTTAGAAAGAAAGAAAGAAAAATAGATTAGTTAGAAAGAAAGATAGACAGATTAGTTAGAAAGAAAGAAAGAAAGATGGATTTGTTAGAAAGAAAGAAAGATAGATTAGTTAGAAAGAAAGAAAGAAAGATATATCAGTTAGAAAGATAGAAAGATGGATTTGTTAGAAAGAAAGAAAGGATTAGTAAGAAAGATAGATTAGTTAGAAAGAAAGATAGATATTAGTTAGAAAGAAAGAAAGATAGATTAGATAGAAATAAAGATAGATAGATAGGTTAGAAAGAAAAAAAGATTAGTTAGAAAAAAAAATTAGTTAGAAAGAAAGATAGATAGATTAGTTAGAAAGAAAGATAGATAGATAGATAAGAAAGAAAGAAAGATTAGTTAGACAGAAAGATAGATAGATAGATAGATAGATAGATAGATAGATTAGTTAGAAAGAAATATTAGTTAGAAAGAAAGATAGATAGATTAGTTAGAAAGAAAGATAGATAGATTAGAAAGAAAGAACGGTTAGTAAGAAAGAAAGAAAGACAGATAGATTAGTAAGAAAGAAAGAAAGAAAGACAGATAGATTAGTTAGAAAGAAAGAAAGATAGGTTAGAAAGATAGATTAGTTACAAAGAAAGATAGATAGATCAGTTAGAAAGAAAGATAGATAGATAGATAGATAGATAGATAGATAGATAGATAGATAGATAGATAGATAGATAGATAGATAGATTGGTTAGAAAGAAAGAAATATTAGTTAGAAAGAAAGATAGATAGATTTGTTAGAAAGAAAGTTAGATAGATTTGCTAGAAAGAAAGAAAGATTAGTTCGAAAGAAAGAAAGATTAGTTAGAAAGAAATATTAGTTAGAAAGAAATATATTTGTTAGAAAGAAAGAAAGATAGATTAGTTAGAAAGATAGATAGATAGATAGATTGGTTAGAAAGAAAGAAATATTAGTTAGAAAGAAATATTAGTTAGAAAGAAAGATATATATTTGTTAGAAAGAAAGATAGATAGATTAGTTAGAAAGATATATATATATATATATAGATAGATAGATAGATAGATAGATAGATTGGTTAGAAAGAAAGAAAGATTAATTAGAAAGAAATATTAGTTAGAAAGAAAGAAATATATTTGTTAGAAAGAAAGAAAGATAGATTAGTTAGAAAGAAAGATAGATAGATAGATTGATTAGAAAGAAAGAAAGATTAGTTAGAAAGAAAGAAAGAAAGATAGATAGATAGATTATTTAGAAAGAAAGAAAGAAAGAAAGACAGATAGATTAGTAAGAAAGAAAGAAAGAAAGACACATAGATTAGTTTGAAAGAAAGAAAGACAGATAGATTAGTTAGAAAGAAAGAAAGACAGATAGATTAGTTAGAAAGATAGATAGATAGATTGGTTAGAAAGAAAGAAAGATTAGTTAGAAATAAATATTAGTTAGAAAGAAAGAGATATATTTGTTAGAAAGAAAGAAAGATAGATTAGTTAGAAAGAGAGAAATATTAGTCAGAAAGAAAGAAAGATAGATTAGTTAGAAAGAAAGAAAGATAGATTAGTTAGAAAGATAGATAGATTAGTTAGAAAGAAAGATAGATTAGTTAGAAATAAATATTAGTTAGAAAAAGATAGATAGATTAGTTAGAAAGAAAGATAGATAGATAGATTGGTTAGAAAGAAAGAAAGAGAGATTAGTTAGAAAGAAAGAAAGAAAGATAGATAGATAGATAGATCAGTTAGAAAGATAGATTAGTTAGAAAGAAAGATAGATAGATCAGTTAGAAATAAAGATAGATTAGATAGAAAGAAAGAAAGAAAGAAAGATTAGTTAGAAAGAAAGATAGATAGATAGATAGATAGATAGATAGATAGATAGATAAGTTCATTAGTACAAATAGAATGGGAGTTTAATTGAGTCTAGGGCTTCAGGGAGTTTAGATTTGAGTTTTTGTGTTGTACACTACTGGGCCACCGTAGTCTTGGCTCAATTTGAACTTTTGCAATGAAAGTCAATGGGATTTTTATGATTTTTAATATTAATTTTTAAGAAATCTGAAAGTCAAATCAGTCTGAAAAGATATAGCATACCGAGTCAGAACAGTTTGAGTGTCTGAGCCGAGTTTGGAGTATGTGGAGTTAAAGCTCTAGGAGGAGTTTAAATTGTAAATTTTGAGTAAGAATAATAATAATAATAATAATAATAAGTTTAAATAGGATTTCAGTAAGTTGGCTCTCACAAGCCAACTTAATAATAATAAGTTTAAATAGGATTTCAGTAAGTTGGCTCTCACAAGCCAACTTAATAATAATAATAATAATAAGTTTAAATAGGATTTCACTAAGTTGGCTCTCACAAGCCAACTTAATAATAAGTTTAAATAGGATTTCAGTAAGTTGGCTGTCCAAGCCAACTTAATAATAAGTATGGAGAATAACAATAGTGATGCCTTGCTTTCAGCAAGCACCACTAATAAGTATGGAGAATAACAATAGTGATGCCTTGCTTTCAGCAAGCACCACTAATAAGTATGGAAAATAACAATAGTGATGCCTTGCTTTCAGCAAGCACCACTAATAATAAGTATGAGCAATAACACTAGTGTTGCCTTGCTTTCAGCAAGCACCACTAATAATAAGTATGAGCAATAACACTAGTGTTGCCTTGCTTTCAGCAAGCACCACTAATAATAAGTATGAGCAATAACACTAGTGTTGCCTTGCTTTCAGCAAGCACCACTAATAATAATAATAAGTTTAAATAGGATTTCAGTAAGTTGGCTCTCACAAGCCAACTTAATAATAAGTTTAAGTACAATATCAGTAAGTTGGCTCTCACAAGCCAACTTAATAAGTTTAAGTACAATATCAGTAAGTTGGCTCTCACAAGCCAACTTAATAACAACCTCCTGTAGTTGTAATTTCACATTACGAATGAATATAAACAAAAAACATTATATAATTCTTTCAAATTTTTAGAAGAATAATAAGCTAAAGCAAATAGACTTTTCGTTTCACAGTAATTTAAGATTCAGAATCCGTAATAAAAGAGCAGTGTTTTACATTTTAATTTCTTTACCATCAACAATTGCCTTGATTCCCACAAAGAAGGCCCTTTTGCCCTCTTTCCGTGCTTTGTCGATCGAAGGCCAAAGCAGATTCCGCGTAGCCCTGTCTCTGATCGTGAGGTCCTCTTTGAAGTACATCTTGTTCTTCTTAAGAAATTCATTTCCCTTTGTTCCTTTCCATGTGAGGTCCCTCGCTGTTCTGGAAGTGAATCTTATTATCACCGGCCTTGGTTTCTTATTCTTGCCACTGTCTGCGATGGGTCTTCCAACTCGGTGAGCAATGTCAACATTGTTTGCAATGAAATTACAATCTTCTTCGACAACCACCGCTTTGCAGATTTCCATTACCCGAGTCTTGACATTATCCTCTGCACGTTCGGTCAGCCCCTCCAATCGAAGATTCCATCTTCGACAGTACCGATCCTGATCATTTATTCTGTCCTCCATTTCAGAGATGTTCACTTCATGTTCACCTCGTTTTTGTTTTTCAAATCTTCGGTTTCCTTCCGAATGTCGAAAATGTCAGAGTGCACCACTTCCAGCGCATCTTTCAACAGATTGATGCTGTTCGAATTTTCTTTTACCATGTCTTTTATTTCCTCAGATGACTGTCTGATTATTTGAATGATGCTTTGCTGTGCCTGACTTAAGGTTAAGTCATCCATTGCATCACCTTTTGCAAGCTTTTTCGACGGAGGTGCTTTGGATGGCGTATTTGGAGTCGATTGACAATCTCCTCCCTTTTCCTGCTGACAAATGTAGGAATGAGTTTCGCTAATAAGTCTTTTTTCGGCCGTTCTTTGGAGTTCAAAATCCATCTCTTCAGGGGCTGACAAGTCCATGTTAATGTCTAGACTTTCTATTCGAGTAAATTAAGTAAAGTAAGTATTATTAATTAACTGTAATTATTACTAGGAATCCCAATAACAACCACCAAAGTGTGACTTGTTTCTTACATCAACGTTTGTAAGATATACCCTATATTTTTGTAAGCGCTAGAACATGTGCGTCTAGTCAAGTCGCCATCTTGCCCGCTCTCCCTGTTTGGACTTCTTCTTCTTCTTCTTCTTTTTGTTTTATTGGCAACCGCACTTTACAGTGCATTACTGCCATCATCAGGTAGCTTGGATCAGAAACACTTCCTATTTTCTCAACATTTCTCCCCTTCCCCACCCCTAAAGAAATGAGGAGGAGAAAAAATCAGCTCCTCCAGTTTCCGCCCCACCTCCCTTTAACTCCCACTTCTCACCATAACCTTATTTAACCTTCAGATTAACTTTCCTCATCCCACACTATACTTCATCCACATCTTCTACATCTCTCTATACGCCTATACTTATTAATCCTACATTCTCTTCATTAAACCTGTATTGTTCAGAAACTGAAACAACACATTAACTGTACTATTTCCTATATTTGATTCTAATATATTCTTTAATGTTAACACTTTCCCTTCATTCTTCCATACTTCTTCTCTTAGCACTTCTCTTTCTTCTTCATAACCCTTACAATTAATAATCACATGTTCCACAGATTCACTCTGTCCACATTTATCACATAATCCTGTTGGATGCTTAGATATTAAATGTAATGTTTTATTCAAACTTGTATGTCCCACTCTTATGGTGCGTTCACGTGCTATGGAAAAGATGATATTTTCCACTTGTGAAATGGTATTTACCAGTGTGTTGCGTTCAAGTGCTTATATTGTCGTAATGTGGTGAAAAGATGGACCCAGACCTGTTATTTGACTAAAAAATTTTAGATTGCTTAAGTCATCTGCTATAGCAAGATGATTTATCAAAACTCAAACAGTAAATAATATGCTGTATATTTTCTAGATCATGAATAGTAGAGATTTGTTTAAGGACAAGGGAGTTAATAGAGCTAATATTTCTGTTTTAGCTGCAAACGCTAGGTCTATCCTTATGTGAAGCATCGCTAGCCTAATCTTTCCTACCAGCTCATTACTAGGAGGCTTCTATTGACTGCTAAGGTTAGCTAGCATCTGCTCTGGGTAGGTAACACCAAACCATAACGGTATTTTTAAAACTGACACTGAGTGTTAACGCATTATATTACAATTGTTAATGACACAACATTGTATAGGCTACAAAAACTATCCGCCAACAGTAGCAAAAAAAGTTTAGTTGTGTACAATGCTTCCCATTCATGACTCTTGCGATGCTCTCCGCCATTTTGAAAAGGTCAAAGGTTTTCTCATCTCGGCAACTCGTCCATCAAAATATTCTACGAGTTGCCCAGTGGAAAATACCACATGAGGGGGTGTTCATGTGCATTTTCCACGTCGGTTTTTGGTATTTACCATATTTACCATAGCACGTCAACGCAGCATTAGTCTTGTAATTATACTTTCCTCCCTTCTATTTCTCCCTTTTTTTCTACCTTCTCCCACTTTCTTTTGTATTGCATATAAATGTCTCCCTTTACTCTCATTATCCCAATATTGTTGCCACTTTTTAATCACTTTCTCTTTTATTACTGATTTTATTTCTTTTATACTATGTGGTATCTCAATTTCTACCATTTCCTCATCTACTGCTTGTTTAGCCAATTTATCTGCTTCTTCATTTCCTTTAATTCCCACATGGGCTGGGACCCACATAAACTGTACTTCTATTTTACTTTGCTTCAACTCAATGAGATTTTGCAGGATTTCCATCATTAAATCTGGTCTTGATTCTGATTTTTGATTACCAATACTGACTATTGCTGAATATGAATCTGAACATATGACCGCATTATTAATTCTCCTTTCTTTAATTAGTTGTACTGCTAACAATATAGCCATCAGCTCACCAGTATATACTGATAACTGATCACTAATTCTAGCTTTTTTCTTCACAAGTAACTTTGGTACATAGACTGCCACTCCTATTCTCCCTCCTTTTTTGGAAGCATCCGTGTATATCCGTATATGATCTCCGTACCTAATTCTTAAATATTCGTTTGTTTTTATTACTTCCATCTCATTACCTCCTTCGCTCTGTCTTATCTTCAGTAAAGTTAAATCTATTTCTGGTTGAGGAAGAATCCATATAGGGTTATGCGGATACATTACTCTTGGCACACATCTATAATTATCTATCCCCATCACTTTAATATCTTCTTCTACCACCCACCCAAAACTCTTATGTTTATTCATCCCTTGCTCCCAACATATTCCTAAAATTTTCCTTGTTGGGTGCCTCTCATCCTGACTATTTAGATTTGTCCAATAAACAGCCATTAACTGTTGCCTTCTGATATTTAGCGGCATCTCATTTACCTCCACTTGCATTGCTGCTATACTGTAGGTGTAGTTGGATATGCTCCACAGCAAATTCTCAGTGCCTGTGCTTGAATTCTGTCTAACTTCGCTAACTGTGATTTTGCCGCCAACCCATATGCCATACTTCCATAATCTAGCACAGAACGTATCATTGCTACCTATACTGTTTGAAGCGCCCCTCTATCTGCTCCCCACTCTTGTCCTGCCATACATTTCATTACATTTATAACTCTTTTGCACTTATCTTATCAATATGCTCTTTCCATGTAAGTCTAGTATCCAGCCATACTCCCAAGAATCTAACTGATGCCACCCGTGCCATTACATTGTTATATATCTTTAACTTACACTCATTATCTACTTTCTTGTTGGAAAATAATACTTTGTGACTTCTCCACAGATAACTTAAATCTCCACTTATATGACCATTTTACCACCTCATTCACCGCCTTCTGCATTTTCCCCATAATAAACTTTTTATTTCTTCCTCTGAACCACAAAGCCCCATCATCTGCAAACAATGATCTACCAACACTCCTATCCACCTTACTAAATATATCATCTATCATTATTATAAAAAGGACTGGGCTTATTACACTTCCCTGAGGAGTGCCATTTTCTACTATTCCTTGAGATGAAGTACTACTTAAGTAAAAAATATACTTTTAATTAGTGTATTTATAGTGCATAATGTTTACAGTTTTCTTTAGCACAAAAAGTAAGAATGTACTACAAATATACTTTCTTGTATGTAAGTGTTTTTTTAGTGCATTAAGTACACTTTTTTTCACCTGGGTCCCCATCCAGAGTGCTGGTCTCTGCACGCATGGTTGATCAACGGATACCCGCTGTCCTGCCAGAAGGAGTGATGAACACAATTACGCAGTCTAGAGCTCCCTCTACTAGAAAGCATTACGAGTCTAAATGGTCTGTGTTCTCCAAATGGTGCACCGACAAAAATCTGGAGCCACGAACGTGTGGGGTCTCGCGGCTGCTTAGTTTTCCTTCAGGAGCTGATTGGATAAGGAGAGGTCCCCATCCACGCTTAAAGTCTAAGTGGCAGCCGTTGCAGCGTTCGCAGAGTCCACGCGCGGCCGATCACTAAGAAGAAACGATCTTGTCATCCGCTTCCTTGTGGAGCCAGGAGGACGAATCCCCCGCGCCCCCCGTCGGTTCCTATGTGGGATCTTTCTTTGGTCCTCGGGGCCCTGAAAGCATATCCCTTGAACCGTTAGATTCCGTGGATCTAAAGTACCTATCACTCAAAACCGTTTTTCTGACTGCTCTATCATCAGTCAAACGTGTGGGGACTTACACGCGCTGTCTGTCAGCGCTGCGTGTCTTGAGTTCGGAACAAAGTCATCCTCAAACCTAGACATGGCTATGTCCCTAAAGTGATTGGCACTCCTTTCAGAGCGCAGGTCATTTCTCTATCGGCTCTGCCAGCACCCGATAGCGAGAGCGACGTTAATCTCCTCTGCAGGTCTGCAATGCCCTTTGGGCATCAGGGCTCATTCCACTAGAGGCATGGCCTCATCGTGGGCATGGTCCAGCGGAATTTCTATTCATGACATATGTGTAGGGCTGGGCCTTCCCGTCCACCAAAGGGACAAAGGGTTCCCTTAGCACAAGCTAACTTACGTAATACGAGAGAAACTCTCGTAAGAGAACGTATCGGTTACCTAACGATACCTCGGTTCTCTCTAGAAGAGGGAACGAGTATTGCGTAACCTGCCGTTCTCGCACCACGAGCGACTTTCGCTTCAGTCGATGAAAACCAGGGAGACAGCATCTGAGCCCCGCTTACATACGGTAAGCCACGCCCATTCCAGCCGGCTGTGACGCGATGAGGGCATGAGCGCCTTTCATTGGACGTGACGTCACGCCGGGCTTAGTGGTAGGCTGCTGCAGTTGCCGCAGGGCAGCCAATGAGCACGCTAGACAGGTCTGCTAGCTGCTGCACTGCGTTGACAATGGATACAAAAATTAAGGATCATTTTTTTGGCTTCAATATCTCAAAAAGATTAATCTTTCCCGTAGCGTAAGCTAACTTACGCACTACTCGTTCCCTCTTCTAGAGAGAACCTTGGTTACGTTAGGTAACCGATACGTTTTCTTTGCTATTTGCTTTAAAAAGTTGTTGGTGTGTGTGTGTGTGTGTGTGTGTGTGTGTGTTTGTGTGTGTAACTGAAGAAAAAAATACACGTATGTTTTATGCAAGTCATTGAATAAAAATAAAAATTAGTGTTAAATATATACTCTATCAAAAACACTCTACCTAAATGATATTTCAGGATTAACAAGGGCCCAACAGAGGGCTTTGAGAGGGATGTGGGGTTTAAGACCACTCACCGTATTATCTACCCCGAGAGCGCTGTGGACATGGACAACTCCACCCATCTGGTGCTGATTCCGTTCAAGACCCTGGATCTGCAGTGGCTCATTAGTGTCTTTACTACCAAACACATTGATAGGTAAGACCAGTTTAACAAATGAACATGCATGACAATGACATTGTGATTTCAGTTGTGTAAAACAAACTCACCAGCCACTTAATTAGGTACACCTATTTAACTTCTCATTAATACAAATATCTAATCAGTCAATCACATGGCATCAACTCAAAGCATTTAGGCATGTAAACATGGTAAAGACAATCTGCTGAAATTCAAACAGCATCAGAATGGGGCTAGAAATTTGATTTAAATGAAGAATAAGAAGTAGAAGAAGAAGTTTTATTTGCATAGCACCTTTCCACAAGCTTAACCAAGCCTTTAAAGGATTAGTTCACTTTAAAAAAAACTTTTGCTGATAATTTACTCACCCCCATGTCATCCAAGATGTCCATGTCTTTCTTTCTTCAGTCGAAAAGAAATTAAGGTTTTTGATGTAAACATTCCAGGATTTTTCTCCATATAATGGACTTCAATGGACGATTCAAGGTCCAAATGACAGTTTCAGTGCAGCTTCAAAGGGCTTTAAACGATACCAGACGATGACTAAGGGTCTTATCTAGCGAAACGTTCGGTCATTTCAAAAATAAATAAAAAAGATTAAGTTTTATAAGCAAAAACAGGGCTCCAGACTAACTTTTTCCACTGGGAGCACAGTGGCCCCCAACTAAAATGTTTAGGGGCACAACCAGAAAATTTAGGAGCACACACCGTAAATCAACATACTAACCAAATATTCACATTTCTACTAATTTCCAGTGTACTAATCAATACTTTGATAATAGATGCAGAAATTAAAATGCCTTTGCGCTCTGATTTAATGTTACAACCTCTTGTCTTTGAAAACGTGCAGTTGCTTTTTGATTTATTAACATGTCACCGCATACTCTATGTTTGAGGCTAAGATTGTGTTTAACTAGCGTATTGTGTTTAAACTGTGAAGTGCCTGCACTGTTGGCAAACTTCGTGTTCCCCGCAGTTATGGGGTAGCGACTGCAACAATCGCAGTTCATGGAATTCGTCTACAGTACTACCCCAACCAGCTGAACTCTCGGGGTTCGGCCTGATACAAACCTCTCACTCTGAATCATCATCCGACTGTGACACTGTACTAGTTCTGCAACGTTTCAAATAGCTCACGGTTCAGTTTGTGATACACAAGTGGTTTTAGGTTCACGGTTTTGGTATGATTCGGGGAAATGTTCAGGGAAAAAAAGACTGCTGTCAAATAAAATACAGAAACAAATAATCTTACCACAAGCAAAAGCTCAAATAAATACAATAGAGCAAAGATACTGTTAGATTTTGCTGTATTTGGCCGAGCAGTGGTTTGGGTGGCTCGCCAATGTATTAGATTTCTCCAATACATAAAATAAGTAAACTTGACCAGAGTTCTTGTGGGGAGAAGAATTTAATGAAGGTTGTAGTGTAGCAGTCCTTCAGCAGCGACGTTAGCATGTCGCCCTTCAACAATCTTAACCCCAAAGTTCTGTTTGTGAGACATAACTTTATACATGAAGACATAGCCTATTGGCTACAAACAATAGAAACCTGTTAGGACCTCCCACAGGAGATCGATCTAACTTGCTAATCCACTCTGAGCAATGCTGATTCTTTTCATTCATTCACACCAATAAGTTTCTAAGGGCCATACATCTGAATGGGTCATTCATCTGTATAGGCCATTTGGCACACACCTTTGCAGACACAGATAGAGTTGATTACATCTGAGGCACAGTAACAATGTAAATCCATCTGACTAAAGTTAACTGAAAATACACATAATCTTTCAATACTAATAAAATAAACTATGCTTTTCAGGGAGGTCTAACATTAGTTTTCAGGTTCAGAAATTGAATAAAATAATCAAATGTAAAATAACATTGCATATTTGACTGTATAAATTAAAGATTAATCCTAAAAGTTACAAAAGCTATTCAATTCAGATCTGATTCAGTAGGCCTACACCAATACTGTGAGTGTCTTTTTTGACCATATAAGTTCACTTAAGGCATAACAGACTATATGTCTGCTAGGATACTCATCGAGACAGACATGTTGACATACTTTTGGTGTGAATTTGTGTCAAGTAACGACTTGAAGTAAGACTTGAAAGAGAACTCAATATTTGTGCGCTCTCTCAGATGAGTAGCCTACACACACAGACACAAACACACGCGGACACCCGCACAAATCTTCTAGATGCGAGTTCTCTTTCGCGTCTTGAATGTTTACATTGGCAAAGTTTAAATGAGTTTAGTTTAAAACACCGATGGTAACGTCTACAGTTCAGGTCTCGCCTGCGCTCGTGCGCTATCAACGTGTAAAAAAAATAAATAAATAAATAAAAAAACAGGACAAATTTACTGGTCGCACATGTGCGACTGGATGTAAAATTCAGTCGCACATTCTCAAATTTTGGTCGCAGTCTGGAGCCCTGAAAAATGCTCGCCTTGCTCTGTTCTGTGATGCGCGTTCGTGACTCACGTAATACGCAATTACGTTGAAAAGGGCACGCTTAACATAGGCGGAAGTACTGAGTCAGTGTTTACAAATGTGAGGAATGAGGACTATATACACATATTCAAATGCGTTTGTGTCAGTTTATCATTTAAAATGCCCATTTCGTGTGTGTATCTGTCACGATGCGCTCCACGACGCCTCCTCCTGGCCTCACCAGATCACTCTCTCCCGAGTTCTAGGACTTCACCTCCCTTCACTAATCACCTCCTTCCATCCCTGTCTCATCTCCATCATCTCAGCCACCTGTTCCCACTCAGCTCCACTTTATCTGGACCTCGCTCCCCTTTGTTCTCTGTGAGGTCTTGTTACTGCCACGGCGTGCAACTCTGAACATCTTCTATATTTCTACGTATTCCTGGTTCCTTGATTCTAGCCTGTTTCCCCCATTACTCTGTGAATATATATTCACCCTGTGCTTTCTCTGTTTTCTGCCTATTTGTGTTCATCATTAAAGTTATTGCACATGGATTCGAACGCCTCTGACTCTTCATCACAGTATCCTGGGTGTTTTAATATTAAAAAGGCTAAAAGAACATTTTCTTTAGGACAGAAGCGTGACCTTTTCAACGTAATTGCATATTACGCAGAGGTGCTTGACCGTCACAAACGCGCATCACAGATCAGAGCAAGGCGAGCATTTGTTCTTTTAAAACTTAAACTTTTTTATTTATTTTTTAAATGACCGATCGTTTCGCTAGACCCTTATTCACTGTCTGGTATCGTTTAAAGCCCTTTGAAGCTGCACTGAAACTGTCATTTGGACCTTGAACCGTTTGGGTCCTGTTGAAATCCATTATATGGAGAAAAATCCTGGAATTGTTTCATCAAAAATCTTAAATTCTTTTCGACTGAAGAAAGAAAGACATGGACATCTTGGATGACATGGGGGTGAGTAAATTATCAGCAAAAGTTTTTTTAAAAGTGAACTAATCCTTTAAGGTCGCTTGACAAAGGTAGCTGAAGAACATTTACAACAAAACACAAATATATGTATATAAAAATAAACACAAAAACATCAAATACAATTAATCCAAAACACATTTCAAACAAAAACATTTTAGGTTGAGACTAAAAGGCAGATAGAGAAGAGAAATTACAAATAGAGGGGGTAATGAATTCCAGAGCTTGGGAGCAATAACACAAAAATATTGTACACCTAGACAGCCGGAATCAATAAGGAACTGACAATAGGCCAAGTTCAGATGATCTAAGACAGTGGTTCTCAAACCTGTCCTGGCGTACCCCCAACACTACATGTTTTCTTTGTCTCCCTAATCAAACACACCTGATTCAACTCATCAGTTCATTAACACATGTGATTATGAGCTAATGAGTTGAATCAGGTGTGTTCGATTAGGGAGACAAAGAAAACGTGCAGTGTTGGGGGTACGCCAGGACAGGTTTGAGAACCACTGATCTAAGAGGTGGGCAGGTATGGGTGGAGTAGGCCTGATAGATATATTGTAGAGGTGCTAGACCATTTAAAGCCTTAAAGGTTAACATAAGTACCTTAAAATGAATACATCAGTGAAGATCATGGAGACAGGGAGGTGAGCACTAGTCGAGTCGAGTACTCTCACGGCTGCATTTTGTACATACAAATTTTACATACTGTAGCCTTTTAATATGTTTTTTAGAATAATTTTTTATGGTTTTAAATATTAATATTTAGCAATATTATTCATATTTAATTTTTGATCACACCTCACCTAAGGTGAGTGTGATGCCTAGTTCACACTACAGAATTTTAAGCCTGATTTAAGCCCGATTCGTAAGTTATAGAGCTCACCAACAGGTTGGGCTGTAATCGCGTGACAAATCTGCGGGTGATCCGCGCTCGCCAATCTTTATGTGTGAAATACTAAATTACGCATCAAAAACGCTCGCTGACACCTCACCGACGCCAAACCAATATTTAGCATGCTAAATATCTGGAGCTGTCGGCCGACTCGATTGCCTGAGGTGACACGCGTCGCGACAAGCAACAGCCAATGAGAGAGCAAGGCATAGGTTGAAGTCACCGAAAGAAAAACAGCAGCAGCATCAGCAATGGCTTCAAGAAAAGTTTGGACCCAAGAAATGGAGCAACATTTTATTGAACTGTGGCAGGAGCATGAATGCCTGTATGATGTTTCCAACATGATGTACCACAACCAAGCTGGCACCACGGTAGCACCCCCAAAAATAATTTCTGGAAGCTATTATTTTCAGGCTGTATTCTATGGAAGCCCTGAACCGCATGGTGAAGAAAAAAGAAAAGAAAACTTATCTCGTTATTTCGACATAAGAACTCTTTATTTCAACATAATATCTGTTATTTCAACATATCTCGTTATTTTGACATAATAAGGGTACATTCTAATCTGCATTAAGCCACATTAAAGGGTTAGTTCACCCAAAAATTTAAATTCTGTCAGTAATTACTCACCCTCATGTTGTTCCAACCCCGTAAGACTTTTTTTTTTAATATTTTTGATTAAATCTGAGAGCTGGATCACTCCTCCATAGGCTTCTAAGGGATTGAAACTTGTTCCCCCCAAATGTTATTAAAGACATCGTTAAAATAGTCCAAGTGACTACAGTGGCTCAATCTTAAGTTTATCAAGTGACGAGAATACTTTTTGTGCCAAAAAAAACCTAAAATATCGACTTTATTCAACTATTCCTTTCCTTCTCGGTCGACCTCGAGATAGTTCTCGTAGTAAAACTGCGTATCGCTTCTGTGGTGGACATCACACGCATCACACACATGACCAGCATCAGCCAATAGGGACCCTACGTGTGACGTAGCCCTACGCTATCACACTACGTTACTACGTTGGCTTCTGTCTGCCTCGTTGCCTGCTGTGAGTTTGTTTGCGTCATGGCTGTCTACGCCTCGTATTAGCTTCGTATTTCTTTGTTTTTCCGTATTTCTTTCTTTTATTCTGTTTTGAACCATCATTTACCTCATAATTACAACTCAGACTGTTGAGCAGACAAGCCGATTTGTGACCCAACACCGGTCCGTTATACCTGTGGGTCTATGGAAGACTTTAATATTTGTAACCCACAGAAGACAATCTACAAATGTGTACAATGATGCGCAAATATTTCACTATCTGCAAATGTGTATATTTACATTTGTGATACGTAAAATCATATCCACAAAAATACAGGGTGATGTGTAGAACACAAAACTGTTTTTACACATTTGCAGATTACTTCCTGTGAATTTGTGGGTCATGTTACATTTGTAAGTTCCTTTTTACACATTTGTGGAATTTTGTCCAATGTGTACTGCAGAGATCTGTAAATAAACATATACACAAATATCTCACGATTTGCAAATACACACAATTAAATCTGTACAAATATCTTTTTATTTCACATACAAATTGTGATTTACGCATATGGATCCATTTCTACACACAAAACTGTTTTTACACATTTGCAAATTACTTCCTGTGAATTTGTGGGTCACGTTACATTTGTAAGTTCCTTTTTACACATTTGTGGAATTTTGTCCAATGTGTACTGCGGAGATCTGTAAATAAACATATACACAAATATCTCACAACCTAAAACATGTATTTTTACATTTGTGTTGTGTAAAATCATATTCACAAAAATAATGTGTGATTTGTAAATACACACAATTTAATCTGTACAAATATCTTTTTATTTCACATACAAAGTGTGATTTACGCTTTTGTGGATCCATTTCTACACGTGACATTTGCAACTCCCTTTTTACACATTTGTGGATTTTTGTCCACTCTGTCCCTCTGCGATCTGCAAAAAGAGATTTGTAAGGCGTACGTGTGAGAGCAGTTAATTAGCCACACCAGCAGGTGGCGGTAGCGACATTCTCTCCCATGAATTGAGAGGATATCGACAGTAAGTAAATTTGGCAATAAATTCACAGATTCGAACTTCCCGGGTCAATAATTCCTCAGCTAAACGTTGTTACTAAACAAATGACACCTCTTTTTAACCGTAGTAATGTAGAGAAGCAGCTACAACCTAATTTTCCCCGAAACGAGCTTTCCTTCGCAGTGGATAAAATACATTGATCTCTATGCGCAGGCGACTGAGAGACAGATCCGAAGGGACCGTCTGCAAAGTGCAAACCCCGAAAAGCATTACTACGAAAACGTCTCGGTAACGCTGCGTCGAGAATCGACACTATGGGGAATGCCTTCGGCATGACGCGTCTGAAGTCAATAATTCAATCTTGATTGGCGTAGCGCAATCGCGTCACTCGTGCCGTCGCATGTGACGGTGATCCGGAAGCTATAAAAGGTCACAGGAAACAGTGAATGTCAGCTTCTAATAGGTCAAAGCTAGTCGTTCTCAGGGGCGCGAAAAGTGTGGCCGAGGGACGCAGCGTACAGACGTAACCCGAGACGTTCCCCTCCGAGGGAACTCCGCTGCGTCGAGAATCGACACTATGGGGAACGAAATGCCCACTGCGCCACACTGAGAGAATACGCCCTGGTGTGAAGCATCTGGCACACTCACGGACGATAGAAATGAGAAGGCAGATCCAACCTAGATTGTCATAAGGTTTGATGTAAGAAGGGTAGGTCTGGAGCCGGTGGCTCAACGGACCCCATGGATGGGAACCCCAGACAGTATTAGATGAGAGGTGAAGGCCAAAGCGCACCACGTACATCATTTATGAGAGGTTTCCGCAGATAACCAACTGTCTAATTGATAAAAGGGGAATAGCTCCTAGCCCTTGATACATATCTAGATAGATTTGACTCCTTACAGCCTGAGGCCTAACATAGGGCCCTCAAGGCTATGACCTTGACCATCCGACACATGCGATGGAGGATGGATTACCTGAAGAATCATGATATTGCCTACAGGCACCTCAGTGTCAAGGCAGAAATAAAGTAGAGTGGCTCCCACGTCATCACGTAAGAGGGGGCAGCACCACCACTCTTCCAGGGAGCAGGAAGCAGACTCAAATAGATTATTATATGATGAATTTCCGAAGAATCATGATACTGCCTACAGGCACCTCAGTGCCAGGGCAGAAATAAGGTAGAGTGGCTCCCACACCATTAAGTAAGGGGGGGCAACACTCAACAGATTCTTATATATTCTCATATATCACATCCACAGGACATGGCTGGTGCCAGGGATAACCCGTCAGCCTGATGCCAATAGGCTGGATGACAGGATTCATCCTCCAATCTACAGGAACATGGAGTTTTATTGGGAATGTCCGTACATGCTCACCCTTAGAGGCTTGCGGAGGGCTCTGAGGCCGCCACAGAGGCCTTAAACGTGAACGGGCGATCCCGTTAGAGAACAGAATGGAACACCAGTACTGAAGCCAGCGGGCAGAAATGAACTGGGTTCAATGCTGTCACTAACCAATATCTAGTCCCTAGTAGAGTGGGGTTCTAGAATGGATGACCTAACCACCTCGGTGGAAAGGGCACCTATTTACCGGTTAGACCCCCTCAGGGGCCAGACCCATAGTCTCCATAACTCCGGCAGTGGAGACATATTGTACCAACGGCCTGTGAAAGAAAATCTCTCCTAATAGGGACTTGCCAGGGAGGACTCACCAAGAGACTAAAAAGGTCCGAAAAACAAATTCGGGCCAGCCAGTACGGAGCTACAAGGAGTAGGCTCACACCGTACCTCCTGACCCTTTCTAGAACCCCAGGGAGCAGAACGATCGGGGGAAAAGCGTACAGACGTGACCTAGGCCACATCTGTACCATGGCATCCAGGCCCAAAGGAGCTGGATGTGAGAGAACCAGAGCGGGCAGTGAGTGTTCTCATGAGAGGCGAACAGGTCAACCTCCGCCTGGCCAAACTCTCTCCATATGAGCTCAACTACTTCAGGGTGGAGTCGCCCTTCCCCGGGCCTCAGCCCCTGCCTCGACAGGATATCTGCTCCCACATTATCAACCCCAGGAATATGAATGGATCTGACAGAGATAAATTTATCCTGGGACCACAGAAGGATTTCAAATTTATCCTGGGACCATGTGCCAGTCTAGAAAGACGGCACGATTTCAGACCTCCATGGCGGTTGATATAAGAGACCACCGACATATTGTATGTCCTAACAAGAACATGATGACCTCTGAGATCTGCCAGGAAGTGCCTCAGGGCAAGAATACGGCCAACATCTCCAAGCGATTAATATGCCATGAGAGATGATGGTCCCCTCCAAGCACCTCGGGTGTAACGGCCCTCCATAACCATACCCCAGCCTGTGAGGGATGCGTCCGTGGTCAAAGACTTTCTCTGACACGGTGCTCCCAGAACCGGCCTTGAAACAGGAACCATGGTTTCTTCCACATGACCAAAGAACGAAGGCATCTGCGCGTTACTTTGATCGTGCGAAAAGGGTTCCCCCTCGGGGAAAACCCTCTGGTCCGGAGCCACCACTGCAAGGTCCTCATATGGAGCAGACCAAAGGAATTATGATGGAAGCTGCCACCATGAGGCCTAAAAACCCCTTGGATGTGTTTGACAGTGACATATTTTATGGCCTCCTTGGCTAAGAGGGACTGGACTACTTGTTCCATCACCTGATCCTGATCAGGAGATACCAGTGTATGAATAACACCACTGAATCTAGGTGGTCTATACTGGAACTGGATTCTATATCCCTTCTCAACTGTATTCAGGACCCACTGAGATATATTTTGAAGGCCCTTCCAGGCGTCTAAATAATCTACTAGGGGGATCAGTCTCTCAGGACTGACCTCAGGAGTCGCAATATTTTCGGTGACCTGAAGCACTTTTCTGGCAGGAACTAACCGAATAATTTTCTCTACAGGCCTCATGAGAGGTAGCGAATGAGTTAGATGTTACAAGAACACTGTGTTTAATATTCGCTGGAAGTCGATGCGTCCCGAGGCGCACTCGGCGGCGGGAAGCAACATCGATTCCCTGAAGGCTCCGCGGGGTGTCCTTTTCCCCGATCCCCAAGGGATTTAGCCATAAATGTCTCTCTGAGACGACTAGTGCATAGGGCTCTCCAGATGGAAGGCTCTTTCAGTTTCGTTCTCGACACCCTGAAGCGGAAGACCGGCAGGGAATAATCGAAAACAGTTTTCGATGAGCGGATGCGAACACTGCCTGGCCGCAAGCCTGTGGGGCGGACAGTGCAGCATATGTTCGCTGGAAAACGATGTGTCCCGAAGTGCACTTGGCGGCGGAAAGCTGACATCGATTTCCTGAGGGCTCCCCGGAGGGGAGGCTCTTTCGGATTTGTTCTTGACACCCTGAAGCGGAAGACCGGCAGGGAATAATCAAGAACCGTTTCCGATGAGCGGACGCGAACACCGCCTTGCCGCAAACCTTGAGGCGGACATTGAAGCGTGCATTCGCTGAAAACCGATGTGTCCCGAAGCGCACTTGACGCTGGAAACATCGATTTCCTGAGGGCTGCACAGAGCCCTGCTATTTTCGTCTCGTTTTCGATACCCTGAAGCGGAGGACCGGCAGGGAAAATCGACTTTCGACGTTTGTTGCTCATTTTAATTCCTCAAAATTAAATGGAGCCATATTTAACACTTGAATAAGTGAAAAATGATCTGGATGGTAGACTGAATTAAAATATCTCACTTTTTAAAGACAGATATTTCACCATTTAAATTTCATAGAATTAAATGCAGCCATAATCCTAGATTCAATTCAATTCAATTCAATTCAAATTTATTTGTATAGCGCTTTTCACAATACACATTGTTTCAAAGCAGCTTTACAGAAAGTGCATTAAAAATGTACATAGAAAATACAGTTAGTTCATCATGTATTAATTTAGGGCATAACATATCGCCGGCGTTGAGTCGTCTCTTCACAGGCGTCGAGTCGTCTCTCCACAGGCGTTTAGTCGTCTCATCACAGGTGTTGGATCATCCGAAGTCTCCGTGAGAGGCTGGATACAAACTGGAGCTGACGAACGCTATTTACCTCGGGACTTGCGTCCCGAGATAACAGCAGAAAGGCAGATGAGAAATAATTAGCGTAGCTGATGTTCATAATATTAATGCATTCGATCTGATTCGGCAGTAGTATAAAAGGTAAGCATTATGTGAATGCTTGGTTAAAGAGATGCGTCTTTAATCTGGTTTTAAACTGGGACAGCGAGTCTGAGCCTCGAACAATATCAGGAAGGCTATTCCAGAGTTTAGGAGCTAAATGTGAGAACGCCCTCCCTCCTTTGGTGGATCTGGATATCCTAGGAATGACCAGAAGCCTCGAATTTAGTGATCTTAAAGAGCGCGACGGATTGTAGGGCGATAGAAGGTCCGTTAAATAGATCCACCGCCATGCTTTCCCTAACAAATTCGAACGAAATTTGAGGGAAATGTCTGAGCTATCAGGGGTGACGCAATGTCGGGGAGAAATATTTCGCAAAATATTCCTCTACTCGAGGCATCACCTCATAACCATTCTCATTAGAAATGTATACATGGGGGAACATAAATGAGATGAACCTGATTCTTCCCACGATCTCAATACCTCAGTAAGGAGATCAGAGAAAAAGGGAAGGCTCTGACATGAAGATTGTGACTAGGTCTGCAGGAAGCGCTCATTCATTTATTTTTCTTAGTCGCTTCCTGCTTATTAACTGGCCATAAAACATTTGATTTAGCAAGTGCCCTGGTTACAACCTCCAGCAACTCCTTCAATAACGGGAATATGGGGTGGCGAATCCCCATATCCACATGATTCTGTGTAGAGAATATCTAACTCAGAGCCAGATAAATCAAACACCGGGTCTTTAACACGGTCGGAAGAAGCCGCAGTGCGGGCTTCCGAGTCGTGCGCGAGACCAGTGAAGCTGGTACATAAACACTGAGAAAGGGTCGCAACCGTCTCAGTATTATATGCCAGCCCCACGTGCGAATCCCATGCATACAGGCAACGCGCTGACTCGACAGACGCGAGACCTGATGCACTGGAAACGCGAGCCTGATCTATTTGATCGAACAGGCTCAAATGGGAGCGGAGCTTTTTTTCATAGGTAACTGAATAACAATTTGCACACAACAGCGCCCTCGAGCGCTGTCAGTGCATGCTCCGCTCCCAGACAAACTTCACAGAGTGTGCGTCACCCTCGCTTAAATATCAGGCAAGGGTACGCACATTCTGAATAGTTTATCCTTATTGTTCGCTATAATATATATATATATATATATATATATATCAGAGTGACAGACAACACCAAATAAGACAAACAGGTTGACACAGAAAGCTTGCTGAAGACCAGTGTGATGAAACAGTTCGGATACAAATGCAAGTAAAAGGTGTTTATTAAAGATGGTCAGGTAACACACTGAACACAGGTCCGGGAACAAACACTCAGGTGGAGAAGTGACACAGGGACGTTGATGGGCAATCCGGTGAGTGGAGGTGAAGACCAGCGTGCTCAGGAACCAGGAACAATAAACAATCCAACAGGCGAAGACAACGAAGAAGATCCACACGAGGAGACGAAGAGAGCCACACGAGAACAGGACACGACACCGGGGAAGCCACAACGATCTGACAACACAAGAAGGATCTTACTGACATATAAAGGGAATGGTGATGAACAGCAGCTGGTGCAGACAATCAATGGGATTGGAAGACCACGCCCACACAGACACGCATACACACACAAAACACCAGAATGAGACAACGGATTCATGAACCGTGACAGTACCCCCTCCCCTAGGAACGCCTCCTGACGTTCCCAGCCACACTTACCTGTCGATTGTAATCATCGATAAGGGAGTGATCCAAAATGTCTCTAGCAGGCACCCAACTTCTCTCCTCCGGACCGTAACCCTCCCAGTCCACCAAGTACTGAAATCCGCGTCCCCTTCGCCTCGAGTCCAGAATACGATGTACCGAATATGTAGGTTCCCCATCTACGAGTCACGGCGGGGGGGGAACTGGGACTGGCGGGTTAATAGGAGAATAAAACACGGGCTTGATTTTAGAGACATGAAAGGCGGGACAAATTCTCCTGTACGCCGGAGGAAGTTTGAGTCGGACTGCCACCGGACTAATAATCTTGGTGACAGGGAACGGGCCAATAAATTTAGGAGCTAACTTGTTAGAAACGGCACGGAGCGGAATGTTCTTGGTAGAAAGCCACACTCTTTGACCCACGACGTATACGGGAGGCTTTGACCGGTGGCGATCGGCCTTGGCCTTCATGCATCTCCCCACTTGGAGCAGAGTCTCCCGGACTCTGGTCCAAGTGCGGCGACACCTCTGGACGAATGCGTGGGCGGAGGGAACCGCGACTTCGGATTCCAGACTCGGAAATATTGGTGGCTGGTAACCTAAACTACACTTAAACAGAGAGAGGCCCGTTGATGACACTGGCAACGAGTTATGTGCGTACTCAACCATAGAAAGTTGCTGGCTCCAGGATGAAGGATTCTTGGCTACCAAACACCGTAACATTCTCTCCAAATCCTGGTTAGCTCGCTCGGATTGACCATTGCTCTGGGGATGATAACCCGAAGACAGACTGACCGTGGCCCCCAACAACTTACAAAACTCCCGCCAAAATTTGGACACAAATTGGGAACCCCTGTCAGAGACCACGTCTTTCGGGAGGCCATGTAACCGAAAAACGTGATCAACGACTGCGACCGCTGTCTCCTTGGCTGAAGAATGGGGATGAAATGTGCCGCCTTCGAGAAACGGTCCACTACGGTCAAAACAACCGTCATGCCATTAGAGGGCGGGAGGGCGGTGACAAAATCTAGCGCGATGTGGGACCAGGGTCTCGAAGGGACAGGCAGCGGTCGGAGTAACCCATCAGGAGGTCGGTTAGACGTCTTGCTAGTGGCACAAAACTTTCTCAGGTAAAATACACTCGGGAGTAACCGGGCGTTCGGATGGATCAAAAATACGAGATAAAGCATCGGGTTTGATGTTCTTGGAACCCGGGCGGTACGAGAGAACAAAATCAAAACGTCCGAAAAAAAGTGCCCACCGAGCCTGCCTGGAGTTGAGTCTTTTAGCAGATCTAATATATTCAAGGTTCTTATGGTCGGTCCAAATGATAAAAGGTACCCCTGACCCTTCTAACCAATGTCGCCATTCCTCCAACGCTAATTTGACCGCCAACAACTCTCTGTTACCAATGTCATAATTACGTTCGGCAGGCGACAAGCGATGGGAAAAAAACGCGCAGGGATGCATCTTGTCGTCTGAGGAAAGGCGTTGGGAAAGAACTGCGCCTACCCCCACCTCTGACGCGTCGACCTCCACCACGAACTGTCGTGTGGGATCAGGGGTGACAAGAATGGGAGCCGACATAAAACGACTCTTGAGTTTGGTGAATACTGCTTCCGCAGTATCAGACCACCTGAACGCAGTCGACCACCACTCCCGGGAAAGCCGAGGAAAGCACACAGACACGCATACACACACAAAACACCAGAATGAGACAACGGATTCATGAACCATGACAACCAGAAGCTGACATTCACTGTTTCCTGTGACATTTTATGGCTTCCGGATCACCATCACATGCGACATCACGAGTGACGCGATTGCGCTACGCCAATCAAGATTGAATTATTGACTTCAGACGCTTCATGCCGAAGGTATTCCCCATAGTGTCGATTCTCGACGCAGCGGAGTTCCCTCGGAGGGGAACAGTCAATAACTACACTGTCAAACACTATAGTGTCACCAAATTCTGTTTACACATCACTGCTGTCCTAATGGTTATACTAAAACACTTATTTTGGGAAAAAAATATTTTTTTATTCCCCGATACAGTATATACAATTATAAATGTATAATTTGTATGATTATTATGGAAAATATTGAATAACTTCACTGTAATTCACTGTATTGTTGCCAAATTCAGTTTACACATCACTGCTGTCCTGTTGGTTATACTACAACACTTATTTTGGAAAAAAAAAATTTTTTAATTGTATATACAATTGTAAATGTATAATTTTGATTATTTTGATTATGAAACATATTCAATAACTTCACTGTAATACACTGCATTGTTGCCAAATTCTGTTTACACATCACTGCTGTCCTGATGGTTATACTACAATAATTATTTAGGAATTATTATTTTTTTTATTGTATATACAATTAAAAATATATAATTTGTATGATTATTATGAAACATATTCAATAACTCCACTGTAAATCACTGTATTGTTGCCAAATTCAGTTCACACATCACTGCTGTCCTGATGGTTATACTACAACACTTATTTTGGGAAAAAATTTTTTTATTGTACAATTATAAATGTATAATTTGTATGATTATTATGAAAAATATTTAATAACTTCACTGTAATTCACTGTATTGTTGCCAAATTCAGTCTACACATCAATTCTGTCCTTTTGGTTATACTACAACACTTATTTTGGAAAAAAATATTTTTGCATATTCTTTATGATTATTATTTATGAAAAATATTCAATAACTTCACAGATTACCAATTAAATTGACACTGCATTGTTGCCAAATTCAGTTCACACATCCTGTTGGTTACAACAGTTATTTTGGATAAATATATTTTTGCACAATTTGCATGATTATTATTAATTATTAATTATTAATAATTATTATAAAAAATATTCAATTACTTCACTGTAATTCACTGTATTGTTGGTAAATTCTGTTCACCAATCACTGTACCTGATGGTACACTTTTTGGGAGAAAATTTTATTTTTGTATAACCTTATGATTTTTTATTATTACAAAATATTCACTAACTTCACTGTTACGCACTGCATTAATGCCTTATTGAAATACATCACTGATGGACATGGCAGTAACTTGATCTTTGTTGGAGACAAAGTTCAAGTTATTGCTTTTGCAAGAAACAAATATATATATATGTCAAAATTAGCGCGTTAATAACGCATTAACTAAAATTCATTTTAACGGCACAAATTTTTTTAACGCGCAATTAACGCAGCGCGCATTATCTGTTTGACCCGTGGCCTATAGCCCGTAGTTGGAGAGTTAGAGATGCACGTAAAGAGATAGACGTAAAGAATTCCGCAGCAAACAGAAATGCAGAAAGAAAAGGGTCTTCTGAACGGAAAATTCATATACAAAACGATGTCTGATGGTTCTGTCGACAAGACAAAAGTTGTCTGCATTTATTGTCGATGTGAATTAAGTTATCACCGCAGCACGTCGAGTTTAAAATATCACTTGATGGCGAAGCATACAACGGACGCAGAGAGCTACCCTCCCCCTCGCCAAAGGCAGACCACAATGGATAGTTTGCAGCGGAGATCGATGGACAACTCCACAACCAATAGACTCACCTCAACGATAGCTAAATGGGTGGCTACAGCATGTAGACCAGTTAATGTAGAGGAGGACGAGGGTCTACTTGAAATTATTCGCATCGCATCTAACGATTATACATGTGAACTACCTTCAAGATCCACCGTTACAAGCAAGATTCACAACTTATATGAAGAGGAGAAAGCTAAAGTTGAGGTGGCGTTGAGACTGACAAACACGGTTGCACTAACCGGAGATTACTGGACTTCCCTCAGTAACCATAGCTACCTGGGTGTCACAGCACATTTTTTTGACACGCACTGGAAACTTCGGTCTCACGCTTTGACCGTTATGAAGACAGACGAGAGACACTATGCTGACGTTTGCGCTGAGCACTTTCTTCAAGTAGCCAGATAGTGGAACATTGAACTCAAAATTAGAATACTGACCACTGATAGTGCACGCAACATGACTGCAGCGGCCAGGCAGCTCCCGTTCGAGCATATGCCTTGCATTGCACACATCCTCCACCGAGCTATCACAGTTTCTCTCCAGAACAGCCCGTTTGACGGCGCTTTGTCAAAATGTAGGAAGGTAGTGGGTCATTTCAAGCATAGTCCTTTAAACGCAGCCGAACTCGAACAGCAGCAAGTTAAACATCTTCAAAAGAAAGAGTCACTCATACAGGAGGTGTCAACTAGATGGAACAGCACCCTAGAAATGATAAAGCGTGTTCAGAGAAATCAAAAACCATTGATAGATGCGCTGGCCCTACATGCAAGCAACATCAACATGCCAACAGCAGCTGAATTAGATAAACTGAAGAGGTTGGAGACTGTGCTGGAACACTGCAGGTAATTTATTGATACTCTTATTAAGTTGGCTTGAGAAAGCCAACTTACTGAAATCCTATTTAAACTTATTATTATTCTTCTTATTTTTCTTACCCAAAAAATTCTGACTCTAACTCGTCCTAGAGCTTTAACTCTACAAACTCCAAACTCGGGTCAGACCTTCAGACTGTTCTGACTCGGTGTGCTATATCTTTTCAAACTGATTTGACTTTCAGATTTCTTAAAAATTAATATGAAAAATCATAAAAATCCCATTGACTTTCATTGCAACAGTTCAAATTGAGCCAAGACTACGGTGGCCCAGCAGTGGACACCAAATAAACTCAAATCTAAACTCCCTGAAGCCCTAGACTCAATTAAACTACCATTCTATATGTACTAATAAACTTATTATCTATCTATCTATCTATCTATCTATCTATCTATCTATCTATCTATCTATCTATCTATCTATCTATCTATCTATCCATCTATCTCTTTCAACTATCTATCTCTCTTTCTATCTATACATCTCTTTCTTTCTTTCTTTCTAACTAATCTATTTTTTCTTTCATTCTAACTAATCTATCTTTTTTCTTTCTAACTAATCTATCTTTCTTTCTAACTGATCTATCTTTTTTCTTTCTAACTACTCTATCTTTCTTTCATTCTAACTAATCTATCTTTCTTTCTAACTAATCTATCTTTCTTTCTTTCTAACTACTCTATCTTTCTTTCATTCTAACTAATCTATCTTTCTTTCTAACTAATCTATCTTTCTTTCTAACTAATCTATCTTTCTTTCTAACTAATCTATCTTTCTTTCTAACTAATCTTTCTTTCTTTCTAACTACTCTATCTTTCTTTCATTCTAACTAATCTATCTTTCTTTCTAACTAATCTATCTTTCTTTCTAACTAATCTATATATCTTTCTTTCTAACTTATCTATCTTTCTTTCTAACTAATCTATCTTTCTTTCTTTCTAACTACTCTATCTTTCTTTCATTCTAACTAATCTATCTTTCTTTCTAACTAATCTAACTTTCTTTCTAACTAACTAATCTATCTTTCTTTCTTTCTTTCTTTCTAACAAATCTATTTATCTTTCTTTCTAACTAATCTATCTATCTATCTTTCTTTCTAATATATCTTTCTTTCTTTCTAACTAATCGAACTTTCTTTCTAACTAATCTATCTTTCTTTCTTTCTAACTACTCTATCTTTCTTTCATTCTAACTAATCTATCTTTCTTTCTAACTAATCTATCTATCTTTCTTTCTAACTAATCTATCTTTCTTTCTAACTAATCTTTCTTTCTTTCTAACTACTCTATCTTTCTTTCATTCTAACTAATCTATCTTTCTTGCTAACTAATCTATCTTTCTTTTTTCTAACTACTCTATCTTTCTTTCATTCTAACTAATCTATCTTTCTTTCTAACTAATCTATCTTTCTTTCTTTCTAACTACTCTATCTTTCTTTCATTCTAACTAATCTATCTTTCTTTCTAACTAATCTATCTTTCTTTCTAACTAATCTATTTATCTTTCTTTCTAACTAATCTATCTATCTTTCTAACTAATCTATCTTTCTTTCTTTCTAACTAATCTAACTTTCTTTCTAACTAATCTATCTATCTTTCTTTCTTTTTAACTAATCTATCTTTTATTCTAACAAATCTATTTTTCTTTCTTTCTAACTAATCCATCTTTTCGTTTTGACTAATCTATCTTTCTTTCTAACTAATCTATCTATCTTTCTTTCTTTCTAACTAATCTATCTTTCCTTCATTCTAACAAATCTCTTTCTTTCTTTCTAACTAATCTATCTTTTTTCTTTCTAACTAATCTATCTATCTTTCTTTCTTTTTAACTAATCTATCTTTTATTCTAACAAATCTATTTTTCTTTCTTTCTAACTAAACTATCTTTCTTTCTTTCTAACTAATCTATCTTTCTTTCATTCTAACTAATCTATCTTTCTTTCTAACTAATCTATCTTTCTTTCTAACTAATCTATCTTTCTTTCTAACTAATCTTTCTTTCTTTCTAACTACTCTATCTTTCTTTCATTCTAACTAATCTATATTTCTTTCTAACTAATCGTTCTTTCATTCTAACTAATCTATCTTTCTTTCTAACTAATCTATCTTTCTTTCTAACTTATCTATATTTCTTTCTAACTAATCTATCTTTCTTTCTTTCTAACTACTCTATCTTTCTTTCATTCTAACTAATCTATCTTTCTTTCTAACTACTCTATCTTTCTTTCATTCTAACTAATCTATCTTTCTTTCTAACTAATCTATCTTTCTTTCTTTCTAACTACTCTATCTTTATTTCATTCTAACTAATCTATCTTTCTTTCTAACTTATCTATCTTTCTTTCTAACTAATCTATCTTTCTTTCTTTCTAACTACTCTATCTTTCTTTCATTCTAACTAATCTATCTTTCTTTCTAACTAATCTATCTTTCTTTCTAACTTATCTATCTTTCTTTCTAACTAATCTATCTTTCTTTCTTTCTAACTAATCTATCTTTCTAACTAATCTAACTTTCTTTCTAACTAACTAATCTATCTTTCTTTCTTTCTTTCTTTCTTTCTTACTAATCTATTTATCTTTCTTTCTAACTAATCTATCTATCTTTCTTTCTAATCTATCTTTCTTTCTTTCTAACTAATCTAACTTTTTTTAACTAATCTATCTTTTATTCTAACAAATCTATTTTTCTTTCTTTCTAACTAATCCATCTTTTCATTTTGACTAATCTATCTTTCTTTCTAACTAATCTATCTATCTTTCTTTCTTACTAATCTATCTTTCCTTCATTCTAACAAATCTCTTTCTTTCTTTCTAACTAATCTATCTTTTTTCTTTCTAACTAATCTATCTATCTTTCTTTCTTTTTAACTAATCTATCTTTTATTCTAACAAATCTATTTTTCTTTCTTTCTAACTAATCCATCTTTTCTTTTTGACTAATCTATCTTTCTTTCTAACTAATTTATCTATCTTTCTATCTTTCTAACTAATCTATCTTTCTTTCTAACTTATCTATCTTTCTTTCTAACTAATCTATCTTTCTTTCTAACTACTCTATCTTTCTTTCATTCTAACTAATCTATCTTTCTTTCTAACTAATCTATCTTTCTTTCTAACTTATCTATCTTTCTTTCTAACTAATCTATCTTTCTTTCTTTCTAACTACTCTATCTTTCTTTCATTCTAACTAATATATCTTTCTTTCTAACTAATCTATCTTTCTAACTAATCTAACTTTCTTTCTAACTAACTAATCTATCTTTCTTTCTTTCTTTCTTTCTTTCTTTCTTTCTTTCTTTCTTTCCAACTAATCTATTTTTTTTTCTTTCTAACTAATCTATCTTTTTTTCTTTCTAACTAATCTATCTTTTTCTTTCTAACTAATCTTTCTTTCTTTCTAACTAATCTATCTTTCTTTCTTTCTAACTAATCTTTCTTTCTTTCTTTCTAACTAATCTATCTTTCTTTCTTTCTTTCTAACTAATCTATCTATCTTTCTTTCTAACTAATCTATCTATCTTTCTTTCTTACTAATCTATCTTTCCTTCATTCTAACAAATCTCTTTCTTTCTTTCTAACTAATCTATCTTTTTTCTTTCTAACTAATCTATCTATCTTTCTTTCTTTTTAACTAATCTATCTTTTATTCTAACAAATCTATTTTTCTTTCTTTCTAACTAATCCATCTTTTCTTTTTGACTAATCTATCTTTCTTTCTAACTAATCTATCTATCTTTCTTTCTTTCTAACTAATCTATCTTTCCTTCATTCTAACAAATCTCTTTCTTTCTTTCTAACTAATCTATCTTTTTTCTTTCTAACTAATCTATCTATCTTTCTTTCTAACTAATCTATATTTCTTTCTAACTAATCTTTCTTTCTTTCTAACTAATCTATCTTTCTTTCTAACTAATGTTTCTTTCTTTCTTTCTAACTAATCTATCTTTCTTTCCTTCTAACAAATCTATCTTGCTTTCCTTCTAACAAATCTATCTTTCTTTCTTTCTTTCTTTCTTTCTAACTAATCTATCTTTCTTTCTTTCTTTCTTTCTAACCAATCATTCTTTCTTTCTTTCTTTCTTTCTTTCTTTCTTTCTTTCTTTCTTTCTAACTAATCTATCTTTCTTTCTTTCTAACTAATCTATCTTTTTCTTTCTAACTAATCTTTCTTTCTTTCTAACTAATCTATCTTTCTTTCTTTCTAACTAATCTTTCTTTCTTTCTTTCTAACTAATCTATCTTTCTTTCTTTCTAACTAATCTATCTATCTTTCTTTCTAACTACTCTATCTTTCTTTCATTCTTACTAATCTTTCTGTCTTTCTAACTAATCTATCTTTTTTCTTTCTAACTAATCTATCTCTTTCTTTCTAACTAATCTATCTTTCTTTCTTTCTAACTAATCTATCTCTTTCTTTCTAACTAATCTATCTTTCTTTCTTTCTAACTAATCTATCTTTTTCTTTCTAACTAATCTTTCTTTCTTTCTAACTAATCTATCTTTCTTTCTTTCTAACTAATCTTTCTTTCTTTCTTTCTAACTAATCTATCTTTCTTTCTTTCTTTCTAACTAATCTATCTATCTTTCTTTCTAACTAATCTATCTATCTTTCTTTCTTACTAATCTATCTTTCCTTCATTCTAACAAATCTCTTTCTTTCTTTCTAACTAATCTATCTTTTTTCTTTCTAACTAATCTATCTATCTTTCTTTCTTTTTAACTAATCTATCTTTTATTCTAACAAATCTATTTTTCTTTCTTTCTAACTAATCCATCTTTTCTTTTTGACTAATCTATCTTTCTTTCTAACTAATCTATCTATCTTTCTTTCTTTCTAACTAATCTATCTTTCCTTCATTCTAACAAATCTCTTTCTTTCTTTCTAACTAATCTATCTTTTTTCTTTCTAACTAATCTATCTATCTTTCTTTCTAACTAATCTATATTTCTTTCTAACTAATCTTTCTTTCTTTCTAACTAATCTATCTTTCTTTCTAACTAATGTTTCTTTCTTTCTTTCTAACTAATCTATCTTTCTTTCCTTCTAACAAATCTATCTTGCTTTCCTTCTAACAAATCTATCTTTCTTTCTTTCTTTCTTTCTAACTAATCTATCTTTCTTTCTTTCTTTCTTTCTAACCAATCATTCTTTCTTTCTTTCTTTCTTTCTTTCTTTCTTTCTTTCTTTCTAACTAATCTATCTTTCTTTCTTTCTAACTAATCTATCTTTTTCTTTCTAACTAATCTTTCTTTCTTTCTAACTAATCTATCTTTCTTTCTTTCTAACTAATCTTTCTTTCTTTCTTTCTAACTAATCTATCTTTCTTTCTTTCTAACTAATCTATCTATCTTTCTTTCTTTCTAACTACTCTATCTTTCTTTCATTCTAACTAATCTTTCTGTCTTTCTAACTAATCTATCTCTTTCTTTCTAACTAATCTATCTTTCTTTCTTTCTAACTAATCTATCTCTTTCTTTCTAACTAATCTATCTTTTTTCTTTCTAACTAATCTATCTCTTTCTTTCTAACTAATCTATCTATCTTTCTTTCTAACTAATCTATCTTTCTTTCTTTCTAACTAATCTATCTATCTTTCTTTCTAACTAATCTATCTTTCTTTCTAACTAATCTATCTTTCTTTCTAACTAATCTATCGTTCTTTCTTTCTTTCTTTCTTTCTTTCTTTCTTTCTTTCTTTCTTTCTTTCTTTCTTACTAACCAATCTATCATTCT